>WEIU01003336.1:6254-45714 GCA_013389925.1 Aegithalos caudatus
ATGGAGCATGTGTACTACATAACATAAGAAGTCTGAGGTGGGATCTCATATCTCAGAGAACTTGAGAAATCAGAGGGGATCCCAGTTCAGGATATGGTGAGAAAGTGAAAGAACCCCTTTACAGAGCCCTTAACCTCTATTGAAGCGTTTCAACCCATCTGCTGTGCAATCTCCTCAATGCTCATCACTCTTCAGAAGTACCTTTCCTCCCTCATTCCCCCACCCACATTCCACCACCTGCTTCCATGTCTTCTCTTAAAGGGTGCAGAAGTCTGATGCAATTGAGTCCAACTGGTGCAGAAGTTCTAGCCTGAGTAGTGTACACACATGGATCAGATTTCTGGATCATGGCCTAAGGCTGAAACTGTAGCCAAATATTTCCTGTTTTACGTGAGACCCCGCAGCACATGGCTGTGTCCTGGAACAGTGCGTTAACTTGGCAACGTTGCAAGTCATGTTTCTCTTTAAAACTAATTTTCTTCTATGAAATATCCATTGGAAATGGTACTTGCTTTTGAGTGGTTGATGGATTGCAGTAGAGAGGACTGATGGTAATCCTGTTTGGCTTTGCATTCTTCATTTTACTTCAGGAAGAATGTAAGACAGATTCTACACTTTCCATTACCAGTGTTTTTCAGCCGGTATTTCTATGTTGGTGAGCTTTGAACAATCCAGAAATGCCTTTTTCCATTATAGTATTTACAGCAAGTGCACTACACACACTGGGAGTCAGACAAATTTCCTGAATTTATGTAAAACAGTTCAAGGAATTTGAAGTGCAAAGGACACTAAAGGAATCCTTATTGCATTCAAGAATGGACTATATAATAGCTTTTCATTAGGTGTATTGGTTTCAAACTACCTTTAGATCGTGGAGATTTTTTTATCTTGGCCTGTGCATTTTAATTGGTTCAGTAAAATAATTGTATGCCAAAGCAACATCTCTCTTCTGCTTGATCTACTGTAGCCATTGAAGAAAACTCTGCATATTAAGTTGTTTGGACCATTAGAGCCCAGAATTTCTTTTTGTCTGTGAAACTGAGGAAAAAGAATTATGTGCTTTCTAGACAGGGGAAAAATAAGATGTAGGACAACAATGAGGTAGGTCCTGTTTCTGCAGCACTCTTCTGTTACTGTTCTGCATGTTCATGTTAGGGAGGTGGGGCTGCTGAGGGAGAGTTCAGGCTTTGGAGATAATGACCACTGAAACCAATCACTCTGAAAGACTTTTCTAATCCAGTACAGCAGAACTTATCCAGTCACCTAGTGAGGTCATTTTAACATGAAGATAAAGACTGATTAGAGAAACTAAGGAGATGAAAATGAAAGTCAAGCAAGCAGAGCCATTTGCAATTTTGTAACCTTTTGCCTTAAATAACCTTACAGGAAGTTTTTCATTCAAAAGTGGCTACTTTATGGGATTACCCTCATAAGTGAAAGAAATCAGCAGCCAGCTGGCTCACCAAAAAACCCTGATGATGTAAATTTCAAGAAGCTTTCCCCAGACATCTTGCACTGGAAATATATCTGGACTTGTAAAACTCTCCATAATTACCTAAAATCCCACAAACAATTGGTCCTAGTTTGTCAATTGGAGCTTGTCAGCTTCATGTCCCCTTTCTACATAAAAATCTGTGCTAATGCTACTTACTGCCAGTCATTAGTGTTTCACTGCTCTTTGTTTTGTTACATTACCCAGTATGTTTAAACTCCACCAGTCTCGATATTTAATCAAAAAGCTTGTGTCTCTGTAACCCTCTGAGAACTGATGACATACATTTGGGAAGGACCACACTACTTAATTTTTGAGATTTATTGCAGATTTATTTTTTTTTCCAAGTGAAGCACTGAAATGAAGCAATCCACACAGTTATTTTGGTATTCATTCTGACAGAGAAATGACATTACATTTATTTATAAACTAAAGTGAATTTTCTGATTTTATATTTGTTTTCGTTGAATTGAAAATTATTTAAGAGAGAAAATAGGATTTTGGGAATGATTAAAACCAAAAAGAAAAGTTAATTTAACAATATAATTATCTTCTTTAAATCTGGGAAGACACCTATGAAGAACAATCAGTATTTTGCATACTTCAAATTGTTAAGCAATATAAGCATAAATATGACAAAACATCATCTTATATTTGTCAGGATTAATCCAACTGAGATTCATTACACACATAATTCTAACATCTAAGAGTTTGTTCTATCATATTCTTCAAACAATTTAACTGCAGAAAAGTTGTAAATTTTGTGGGACTTAAAATCTTATTTACATAATCACACAATAAAAATAATTATCAAAGTAGCTCAGAAAACTTTACAACTGTTTGCCTAGAATTAAAACTGAGGGCACTTGAGTACTTTAAGTACAAGTTTGGTGTTTTAGGGTTATCAGCCCAAGCTTATGAGTGGAGATAGCTTCTTCTCAGTGAAACAAACTTTCCTGATCTTTTCCCACTTGAAAAGAGGGGAAAAGGAAATACCTGAAAGACTAGAAAGCAAGGCTGTAGATATGATGATTTCTTCCTAAAGTTTCCAGTCTGGCCTCTAAACAAACCCAAAGAAGTTTAATTGCAGGAACAGCAAATACCTGCAAACTCCTTTTGAATGAAAAACATCAGAATTAAGACATTTACATTCTCAAAAAACCACTTTGTTCACCCCATCATAGGAGGTAGCAATGTTCAGTTTGTTTATGGAATCTAAGACTCTTATGGTTTTGGACCCTGGTTAAGTCAAACTTCAAATTGTGCTTGAGTTAAAATCAGATTGGATCACTGTCCTTCCAGGAATGTACCTCTTCAAGTAGATTTCAGATTCCTGTGGTTAGATTCCCCAGACTAAATGCACTGCCCTTGGCAAAGGACTTGAAAATAAAAAAGGAAGTGAGAGCTTTGAAGCTTTTGTGGCTCCCTCCTCTCTGAGCTGGCTGAAATCAATCCAGTTCCCAGTCAGTGTGCTCAGATGCCCCTGGCCTCCAAGAACTAGTCTGGCAGTCAGCAACTGATGCAGGCAAAAAGGCAAGAGCTACTTACTTTTCCATGTGAGAAAGATGCAGGAGAGGGAGACCTGAGCTAGGATCCTGGCCTTCTGCCTAAAAGTTATCTTTTTCTAGAGAGGAAAAAACCATTAAGAATCTTCTTGTATTCAAATAGTAGATTAATGCCAGGAGAAAGATCTTGCTGTAAACTGTACACAATTTTGCATGAGGTTTATGAAGAAATTTGAAGGTGCAGAGGATCAGCTGGAGGGTTTGGAAAGGAACAGTTCATGTGTGTGGATGATGGACCTTGATTAAAATTCATGTTAGTGGTATTAGAGGCAGGTGTAGTTGACAGTAATATATGTTGCTTATAACTTAATATGCAGAGACCTACAGCTCATTTTTGACAAAGAAATTCTGGGTTATGTATTTGATTTTGAATACCTTGGTTTGTAGGAGCAACTAAGAGGACAAATGCTTAAATGTGTTGAACACGAAAGCTCTGTAAGTTAATGGAAGCTTTCCTTGTGTGAGCCTATGAACAGCAAGGCCTCCAGAGTCTAAGGTTTGAAATGAAGTGGCATCACCTTCAAAAATCATCCTACCTGCCTCAGTATCTCTGTTTATAAAGTAAATATTTTTAGATAGCTATATACTTCCACATAGGTCATAAAAACTTACGGATTGTATTTGAAGATACTTCAGGTAAGAGAACTAAAAAGAGAACTGCAGAAGAGAACTAAAAATATGTTCTAAGTGATCAATACTTACAGGAGTTTTACCTCTGTCTACTAAGCTGACAAAAATTGTGTAACCAACATATAAATGCACTATTTATTGTCCAAATATAGGTGCAGAATCTAATAATGAATCCTAGAACCCTTTTGTCAGAAGACACAAAAAAGAATTAGGCACAACCTAACAGACCACCCACTGATTTATAGAGACTTGAAACAAAGACATAAATGCTCTTCAGTGGAATTTCAGTGGAAATCAGTATACGCATTGACACAGACGTTTCTCAATATTTTGGTATATATGTCTCCATAGAAGTAAAAAGAAGAAGAAGAAAAAAAGACATTAGGTAAGTAATGTTAGAATTTAAAAAAAATAGAAGGATAACCCTCTCAGAGACACAATTATTCCTCTGTCCTTCACAGGCAGAATATAGACACAGAAAAACAATCTTGAAGCAAGCAAAGCAGCTTCAGTCAGATCCATAGTTGCCCTCACATTTTTTCCTTTAAATTTGATCTATCCTTAGGTTTATTTTTCCAAAAGGTTTTAAAATGTTTGAACCATGATTTGAAAACACAGAAGAGTCAATAACTAAGTAAATGTCTTCTTGTGGTGGATATAATTTTTCTTGAAGGTTAAAGCCCAAAGCACTGTGATTTGTAAGTTAAATTCCTCCCTATTTTTGATATGCTTCTTTTTTATTAGCTGGATTTTCAACAGCCATGACTGAAGGATTTTCAAAGTGGGTTTATGAGCACATAAACCTAGAAATAAAACACAACTTCTCTATAAAAAAAACTTTAAATTTTTTCCCTAAATTTTGAATATCAGGTTTCTACATTTCATTCTTCTGAGCAGAAGGGTTAACCAAATGTTGCAGACAGATCATTACGAAATGTTTTCCTCTCTCCAGAAGGATGATTTTTTTTGCACCATGCAGTGCATTGTGCAATGTTCCGTTGCAATGCAAACTATAGATTTCTGTGGCTATGGGGCCTCTTGTTGAGTGGGAGGTCATGAAAATTCTTTGCTCTCTGGTGATTTCGTCAAGTAGGATCAATTCTGCCAAAAATGAAATGGCCCCTGCTCAAGCTTTCCCACAAATTAACATGCATATGAGGCTTTTTTTCAATATTTCTGTTGTAGAGTAGTTGTTTTCCTTCTGAGTTTTGACTTTTTTTCCTCTTTGGTGGTTATGTTTCAGCTCATGTTCTCCTGTACAGTGATCTCAGTTTATTCCAACACAACTACCCTCTGCAACATGTTCAGCATTTACATTGTGTCTTTTTCCAACCTGGTAGTAGGAACACATGATGGTAGAGAGGGAACTACAGGCTTTGGGCCTCTGCCCAGGGCAACACAACTGGCACAGTCATCACAGAGTACAGACAGAGAGAGCTGAGTGCCCGGAGTGGCTGTGACTTCATAGCAGTGTGAACTGATCAAATGGCACACAGGGAAATGCCAGTGTGAATTACTGCTTACTGTCATTTCCTAAACATTCTTAGGTCCCATTAACACTCTCTCAACTCTTATTCATTAAAAAAGAGTTGATTTTATCAGGGAAAGGATGACAAAGCCTCTCAACCCACAATTTTACATGCTGCTTTAATATTGAGTTTACTAAAACCATTTTATCAAATGAAACTTTTAAAATAGACTTGTCAGCTATTTATGCCAATATAGACTCTAAAATTAATTTTCATAGTTGAAGCACACATCCCAAAAGAAATTGGAAATTATGGAAACAGCACTACAAAAACAGTGGGTTTGCAAGCCTGATTTGACTATATGTTTCATAAATTCATTCCCTTGACATTCAAACCCCCCAGTGGAGTTTGAGTTCTACCAGCAAAAATCAGCATTGCTCCGCTGGTTTCTTCAGAGCTATGCTGGCTTATTGCCATTGAACCTCACATCTGAGAGAGTTCAGATAATTAGCTAATATAAGTCACTTCAGTACTTCAAGAGTTCTATTGTAAACTGATGGACATCTTTCATTCCTGCTTCAGGCTTTGCTTATTGTTGAAATTCAAAACATAGCAGCATAGTTGGATAAAATGTTCAAGCCACATCCCTAACTGCATTTTACAGAGGTGCATGATGCATACCCTACAGCATTCCTGCCTTAATCTAGGGCCTTACTTTACTTCCTAGATCATGAAAGATCATG
This sequence comes from Aegithalos caudatus, assembly GCA_013389925.1. Lineage (NCBI taxonomy): Eukaryota > Metazoa > Chordata > Aves > Passeriformes > Aegithalidae > Aegithalos > Aegithalos caudatus. The sequence goes on from WEIU01003336.1 coordinate 12,154, forward strand.
AACATCCTTCACTGAGAAAGATGTTGCATTTATTTTATGACTTGCAGTTTTAATGCAGACCTGGGAGACTCATTAACAGAAATTAATTTGTCAGTTGTAGAAATTTTCTCATCATTTCAGTCAGATTAGAAAAGAGTTCAGCATCAAAGTAGGTCTATGAATATGTATTTTTCAAAGAGTTCTGTAACCACTTAGAAATGGATTTAGAAGGATCTCATATGAACTCCAGTCCATAATTCAGCTTGGTTTCTACTATTATTCAATATTTTGAGCATAAATGCAAATGTTTCACTCCATTCAGTTTTGTTTTGTTTTGTTTTTTTTCTTTTAATATGAAAGACTTCCTTAAATCTGACTTATGTTTCCAGTTAGTAAAATTAGATGTTTATTGGCTTGGATGAGGTAATGAGTACTTTGTTTGCTGAATTAAGTGCAATCAAACAATCAATCCAAGCTTCTCATGTATTAGATATAAAAGTCATCATCACTGCAGTTTGAAAAATCATGTGAGAAAAGTATTGAGTTTATAGGATCAAAATAGTTTAAATTTTAGTAGAAAGCAGCATATTTTCTGTTTTGGATGGGTTTAAATAATACATCTGAGACAATTATCTGTGGTGGTACTGTGCTATAGTGTTGTGTTCCTACAAACAGCAAGTGAAAACCTCGGATGTCAAGTGTTGTACTTCTCAATGGTTTATCCTTAACAAAGGTGATAGAATATGTCACTTTCTGAGGTGCTAATTCTAAAAACATGAAGCCAGCATCCATTCCTCTCCTTAGTTTTTTGATGAGTCATCAAAATCATGTATTTGAAGTTCTTAAACAGAGAGGGCATACAAAAATGTACACGTGCTTCGAAAACCTGACCCTAGCTGTTTTATCTCTGTCTCTTTGCCAAAGAATGCTAGCTATTTTCAAAGGCTATTTACAAGTGACAGGAAGTTCCCACCAGATTAGGACTGTTTTAAGAAAAGCTGAAACCTGGCCCAAATTATTCCACACCACAAAATCTTTTTAATCTGCACATATAGTTCTTGCATCTATAAAAAGAGTTAATTTTGATAAGGAAACCAAATGCATTGAATCTACGTAGCAACATGTCTTTGTCAAAGGCTGCTGTTAGAGTCCCTGTGGTTGGTAATGTAAACAAAGTGCTGTAGGTCTGTCTTGATGAAAGATTGGTCAAATAACTCCCCTTCTGCTGGATAGAGGGAAATGCTTTGGACAGCAGTTGTAAAGATTCTGGTATCATTTTACTGTGACCTGAGAAATGAAACTGGCTAAATAAACAACAAGTAAATTTGACCTACCCTTAGTCATAGGCAAAAAGTTACATAGTGTAACTTTATTAATCTGACTCTAGCTTTGATTCTTTTTTCTCTGCTATTTTTCCCACTATAGTACAAAAAAAAAAAAAACAAAACCAAAAAAAAACCAAAAAAACCCACAAAAAACAAACCCAAACAAAAAAACAAAGAAAAAACACCCCAAACCAAAAACTACTGTGATTCAGACAACAAGTTGAAAAAATAAACTGGAGATGTGTTTTTGTAACTTCATGAGTGCTTGAAATTCTACTAATTTAGAAGATATATCCTCATCCCCATAGGACTGTTTATAGTAAAGATGTTAAATATATCTTGACTGTATGACATATGAGCAAAAAGAGTAATTCCATAGATGAATGGAATTTCTTAAATAAATCGCATGCTGTAGCCACCAAAAGGTGAATTACTTCTACTTATACCTGATACAAAATTTTAACTATGGTTGGATGTACGGGGAAGCATAAACACAAGCTATGTGTAACTACTTATCCATCTATCTATCTATCAATCTAAACACTGGATTGGGAAGGTATGAATCACATTTTTTTGCTAAAGTTGATCAAATTAAGAAATACAAATTCTTGAGCAATCCAAAGAGAACAAGAGCACAAGCTACTCAGGGACTGAAGTTGTCTTCTGAGGTATCTTGATTTGAACTACATGAAACCAAAGCATTCACATTTATTCTCCCTGCTATCTGAGCCCATCTCTTGTTTTATCCTTTGGTTAAATATTGGCAAATGAAACAATATGTTGAAACTTTATAATGATAAGAAGTGTATGTTCAAGGGGACTTCTCGCCAGAGCCATCATTAAATGAAATCTGGTTGTGGCAATTTTTTTATATCACAAGGCTTCCTAAAAATGAAAAACTTTAAAATGGTTAGTATGAAAATTCTTTCTCTCACCACTCTCATTAATGAACTCACCATAGCTTGAAAGATGCACTGAATCATCAATCACTTTATCTTTTCATCTTCTTGCTTTTATCTAATGGTTCAATTGCCAACATTTGATGTAAATGGCAAAGGGTTTCCCTTGCTTTCTAAAATTTTTTTGAATAATAATTTTATTCCATTGGGATTCTGTGCTCAGGACTGATCATAACTGAGGGGGAATGCTAAATTCCAAGCCAGTACAAAATCAGGCTTGCAAATCAGTGATTAAGCAGTGGAAATATATTTATAGTATATACAAGAGCTCTGGAAAAAGTTCTGTTTCAGGAAAGTACACTTTTTTGAGAAAGTTACTAACACACTAGTTTTTGCTATTACATGTTGTGTAATTAACATGCATTATATATATATACACACATATATATACACACACATATATACACATATATATACACTAAAAAGGTCATAAATTTTCAATTAAAATTGAGTAGGGATACAGCCTAGGACTGTTTTGTTAATTTCTCAAGCTGTGCAAAATTCAAGCAGTAGAAGACATTCAATATAAGTCTAAATTATAAAATATTTTATCTCACAAACAGGTACATGGGCATGGCTCCCAGGGTTCATATTTTTAATGTTTTTTAGGCAAAATTCTGATCTGCAATTCTATTTGTGTCAGTGTAGCTTTACTGCTGTGAGTTGGGTCACAAAGTCTTCAGGCTGTGCTGTCTCTGCTGGGACTAGAACAAAACTTAGCAGCTCAGCTAGAACAGTCCCTGCTTTCTGATCTCCTCTAGAAGCATCCTGTATGTCTTCAATATCTCTTTATCTCTTTGGCAATCCAAAGAGGCCCTGCTCTCTGACACCAGTCTAATAGACTCATTCTTCATCACAAATCAAGATGTGTAATGGAGCCTTTTCAATCTGAAAGAAGATGATTCTTGCAATGGCAGCACTCTAAAAACATTATGTCAGTGGGTTGCCTGTATTTATCTGGGCAGTTATTCCAGGATGAATCATTTTATAGGAGTAACTGTATAACTCTGTCTCTGTGGACATATCTGGAAGGAAATCATCCTATTACTGACATTTACATTAGTGGAATCTTTGTATTTTTCATATCTACCTTTATTTACTGAATTCTGTGGTAAAGCTAAATTGAAGTAAAGCACTTATCATGTTGCCACCTCCACTCACTGTGTGGCTCATTTTTGTGGAAGTCACAAGCAATTGTTATGCAAGATCTGATTCCTGCACTTGCAATTCTCACCTTGCAGTGAGATAATGTTCCCAGACTGTCAGTATTCACACACAACCACCTCAGGGCCATTTCACCCCTATTACAACATATAATAGAGATTGCCTACTGCAAGCTGCTCTGTCTCAGAAGTCACCATTCTTTCTCTACACTAAAGAAAGTATTTGTTAAACGCTGCTTACCCTGCTCAACTTTCCATTCAACTGGAGAGAGTAACAAGTGCAGAAAATCACTTACTTGAAGCACAACAAATGGTGAAAATTACAGTCTAGAGCACGAGGAATGACAAGCACTCCTACTTTCTCATACCACTAACTTATTCTTTAGTAGTTACCAGGAGCATAGCCTGAAAACATGACTGAAAGACTTTTGTGGCCATTTACAAAATGCCTTTGCCTGATTCTAGGAACTTTGGAGTATATTTCTCAAAAACTCTGTATCATGCGAATATAGAGCTATCATTGGTGGGAGTGAGATTGAAGGATGCTTTTTTTAAAAAGGCATCTACTCCTCCAGTAGGATCTCTACTGTAGTAGGAATTCCTTTTAGATTCAGAAAGTCCATTTTCTGAAAAGGATCAGAAACCTATAGAACTTATGTCTGTAGACATAAATGTATAGATTTATGACCATAATTAAACACAATTTGCCAATGCAACATTACACAGAGTAGATGCAGCATAAATCCAAATTCACTTTTAAACATATTTGCTCTCTCAAAGCTAATCCACTCTGTTCAGATGCTCAGGAGGTTATATTCTTATGTCTTCCTCAAGACGCAGACACTAAGACCAGGTCAAACTCCAGAATTCTAACTAATTAAGACTAATTACATCTGGGATTTTGTGTCTATCCCTCTCCTATCCTCAGTAAGGAGAGAGAGGTTTAGCTGAATTGCATTGTGTGTTCCTATCCCATCAGAGCTTGAACCCCTGTAAAGAGTAAATTCCACATCTAAGGAGTATTTGGAACCACATTCAAGAGGCAAGAAAACCAGATTATAAAAAACAACATACAGACTGCATTGAAGGGCCATTTTAAAAATATGAAAGGTCCAATAAATATCTGAACTCTCCCAGATACTTGGAAGTTCACTATTAACTTTAGGTTAAAGAATTCCATCTTCTTCAAGAATCATTACACAAATCAACAACCATATCAACCATCCTATTGTCTTGTTGGATTAATTCTTGAAATTCCCCCAAGCAGCAGGAGAAAACAGCATAGTGATGCTTCTTCACTTTTACATTTGCAATTATTTTTCTTACATTTTCCTCTGAAAGCTATATTTCCAAATTAAAAATTTACATTCTGTACTCTTAACATTCTCATGACAGCTATCATAAACAGAAAGCATGAGGAATAATTGTCTTTTATTTACGCAAAGCTGATACGCAGCAATCATTGCCAATTGATGAGCAACAGTTAATGTGACATCAACTTGTGTTTTAAAAACATTCACGCCTGGATTCTTATTTCAGGATCCTATCTTATTTGTAGTTGATCTGTTCTCTGCTTGCTACTCAGATGATGAATATCTCGAGGTGGGATTTTATCTAATTTCTTTTACTAAAAAAAAACAAAAAAACAAAACAAAAAACAAAAAAAAAACCAAAAAAAAACAAAAAAAAAAAAACCAGAAAATAATATGTTGTACTTCTCATTATAAACTAGAGTTGTTGAAGCATGAAGGGATTTTATTTGTAAAGTTCAATCATATACTTTTATCAAAGACAAACTATAATAATGGAATGTTCCCATAAATGTCAGCACTTTGTCATCCTTAACACTCAAAATCCCTTAAAGAAAAAATAAAATGAAGAACACAAAGACAAATGTTGAGCTTAGCCAGATGTGAATTTACAGTTAGCATTTAATGGACCAAATACCATTTGAACAGAACAGTAGAGAAAACACTTTAAGATATTTTTATTTAAGCTAAATAAAATATTTATGCAGGCAAATTTCTGTGGAGTACAAAGGCAAGCATTCATCAAGTCCTGCTGCCTGTTTTGCTCAGCTCAGTATTATGGTAAGTGAATCTGTGTGAGTCATGGAGCAGGAGCTTTATACATGTTTAGTTATGTGGGTGGATCCTCACACTGATATGGACTTGCCATAGCCAGCTGTCTGTGTAACCTGTGGAGTAATCACTGATAAACTCAAAACCACAATCTTCCTTGTATGCCTTGCTGGGTAGAGCCTGAATATCATCACTGCAGTACAGAGATCCCCTTCTCAAAGACATAAAAAGTTTTTTAGAAATAATCTCATAATACTGAAGAACTGCAGTTCAAGGTAAAGAAAAATGATTACAGATATGCTTTTACCTGTAGGCAAAGCCAGGTATCCAACCTGCCTCTTCCAGCCCACTCCCATCTCACAAGCACTTATCTGTATTTGGTGTTTTTAAAACCATGACTTCATGGTGGTCTGAATGTAAGCTGGGATATTAGTGAGTCAAATCTCTGCTCAGTTGCTTTTTGCATTGTAGGAGAACATCAGCTGCTTTAGCCTGGGTGAGAATGTACTAGCTGAAAAGACAGTCTGTGTAAATGATCTGTGTTTTTTTAGGCTTGAGACAATACTGGCTTCTATTATGTTACAGGGGTTTTCCACATAATATTTACTAATGTATTATTAAATGTATTCTCAGATCCTTCCTGTTTGTTTGTTTTCTATTTTTTCCTTCAGTTCTTCTTTCTCTGTGTTATCTGCACCATTAAAAATAAATTTCCTGTGTTTTCTCTAATCTGTTACTAATGGAAATCTCTTTTCCTCTTACCCATTCTGTATTTCCTTTTCTATTTTCCTTGTTCTTAGATTTCTTTCTTCTTTGCTGATTATTTCAAGTATTTTCCTTTTTTAAAGTCTTTGTCCACCTTCTCCATATCTCTGCTATGAACCTCTTCTGCAATTCAGAAGGGATAATGAGATTATTTCAATTGTCGAGCTGCCTTTTCTTCCCATCCATGCCCACTTTACCCTTTATTTAGTGTGAGCAGGTGGCACTTACTCAATAAATCATAGGAGAGAATCTGCAGAATGGCTGTCAGGGTGCACACAGAAAACTGTTGTCAGTTCTTGGCAGTGTGCTGAATATATATGCAGTCAACAGTAACAAATACAAAGGCACATTAAAAAAAAAAAAACAAAAAACAACCCACTCCAAAACCCCAAAGGTAAGTAAAACAGTATTTTTGGGTTCCAGTCCTGTTTTCAACTGTCAAAACTACACTTCAATAATGAATCCCAAGTTAGCACCAGCTTCAGCCTGAGCTTTGTTCTTCTGAGGTTTCTTCTACTGAGATTTTGCCAACTGCTCCTTTCCTGCAGGGAGAGTATGATGAGCACAGCTCCTTTCCCAACCCTCAGCAGTTGCTCCACAGATGGGTTTTGGCTGTGTAGGAGGTCCAGCCAAAAGAAAGTGCTTCTCAGAAGGACAATACACCGGCACAGAGCTCTGTGTTTTTCTGCTTCCAGGTAGCAAACTACCTAGTTCCCAGCTAGCCACTTTAGAAAGAACTTTAGGAAGAGGTTCTTCTGTTTGACAGCACAGAGCTCTGTATAAACCAAAGAAGCCAAGGTGCACTTTAACTTTCTCCACTGACACCTTCTCCATGCCCTGTATTCCATGGGATGGATGAACAGGTGCTTTAGGCAGACAGGGCACAGTCACAGCTGCTCACATCCAGGGGCTCCGAGCACTGAGGCAGGGCTGCAGCTCCTTCAGCACTGGCACGAGTCCTCAGAGGGAACAGCCTCCTCCTGGTGTTCACTGACCTCCAAAGGATACTATTCCTGCTTTTAAAGGTATGAAGAGCCATCAAATACCTTGAATAAGTTTTGTCAAGATTTTTGACCCACTCAGATAAGTAATGTTGGGTATTTTTGGTTACTACTTGCTTTGGCAGAAAGCTTCTTTTAACCACAAATGCATTCCAAGACCCAAACCTCGTAAGAGTGACTCCAATGGGTGTAAACCAAGCTGTATGTGCATATTCTTTCCAACACAAGCTTTCACTCAAAGCACTTTGCTGTAAGGCACAAATAATGTTGGTTTTACATTCTTTTGACAACTGAACTTTGCATGATATTTAAATCAGAAAAAGAAAAATGTATTTCCCTGTGTCCTTGTTTTTTGTGGAGGCAACAAAAACCACTGTTAAAAGGACTGGGTTTTGTAGGTAAGAACAGTCCTGTGAAGTGTTTTAATTTAAAAAAAAATGGTGGAGACCCAGGAGGACCCACATGTAATATATTTCTGATCTGTGCATTTGATTATGCAATTTATTGTACCTAGCAATGCTACCTGGTGATTGGGGAAAAAAAAAAAAAAAAAAGACAAATAACAAACAAAACCCCCAAAATAAACCAAAAACCCAAACAACTCAGCTAGTAAAAAAATAAGAGCTAGTTTCCTCAGCAGAATCAAGTCAAAAGGAACGAGTCACCTCAATACTCTTCTACCTGTGAAGGCTTCTTGGGGGTAGATGCTTGTTGTATGTCTCTGCCCTCATATTGGAAGACACATCTAAGAAATCTCCTCTACAGCCATGACTGCAACTCTCACAGCAATTCTGTTTCTTGAAACAGGTAAATTGTGGATAATGCTGCAGGGCAGCAGGTTTGTGGATGTGAAAGACAGTTGCTGTACAACATGGTCTCCTACTTTTTGGCATATTAGCATATTTTCTACCCTGACAACATACATTCTAGAAAAATATAAAGAAATGTAGAAATGATAGTAATGAGCAAGCTATTGCTAATCATACTCAACCCCTTGCAGTAATCAGAGATGTCACAGTTTGCTGTTGTCATTTGCCAGTGACTGCACTCAAACAAGGTTTTCTTTCTGTTCTTTGGGTCCTATGAAAAGCACATTCCAGTAACAGTAACAGAATAACAGAGCATGTGACAGTTTAAGATGAAATTTATTTTTACAGTTTTGTGAGTTTATAGCAATGAACATCATGCATCAGCCTCGTGTAAACTGGTGCCATTTTATCTGTTTGAATACATTTATATACTGTGGATATAGTCCGTCAATTTAGTCTATGCATAATTATTACATTTCTCATAAGATAATAATGATTTCTGTATTAGCTACTCTATTTTATTAGTGTGAGACGTATTTTTAAGGATCAAGGCCAAAACCACAATTATTACTTCTTCTTATCAACATTCAGCTTTCACAGGCAATTACAGCTTATGCATATTTTATAACAAGTATTTGGAGTACATGCTGATTATGTAGTACTTTCTCACTGCCTTGTAATATCCAAGAATGCTTATGGTAGTATTCAGTATTATGGGATCTTGCAGTATGAAAGAACTCTTTTCCCTTTACTAACTTTCATAAACCAGCATTTTTTTGCCTGCCTCTGCTATATCTTGTTTGTTGCAATTATTAAACATGAAAAAAGAGGTAGAATATTCTTTCTTACATTTCCTATCTCCATGAAGGCATTGCACTACTGCATGATAAGAGAACTGCAGCAGAGGAACTGCCATGTGGAAAGATACCTGAAATCCCTCCAGTATACCAGATATGCAGCCTGCCTCTGTTAATCATCAGTTCCAGGTATTTTGGTGAAGCAAGGAGGAAGTCATAGAAAAAGAATCTTCATCTTGATCTTCAACAGATAACTAGCAGGCAGCTTTTGCTTTGTAATAAATTTGTACATCTTAGAACAGCATGGCCCCACTGAACTTATCCCACCTAATCCTCATTTTTTTATATCTATATAAATCCCTGGTCTTTTCGGCAGTGCTCAGAATGCGCTCCAGAAGCTGCGAGAATAGAGGTACATCTACAAGGTGTGCCATGTGAGACACGGCATCTGAGGTAGCTGAGGATCACCTGGTACCCACTTCCCTGCCATCTTTCAATCCTGAGCCATCTCTTAGAAACTAAAATGAGGGTTGGGTGGCATTATTCTAATCTCCAACTTTGCCTCAGTCAAAGATTTTTCATTTTTTGCAGGGAATGCATATCTGCCCCTTTAAATCTTCTTTCTATCTTTTCTTGTGCTGTTTCAGCAATGTTCAACAGAAAGAACTGGAGCCAAGAACTTGGATCAAGATGTGTAATTGTGCTTTGAATTCTGCTATGTATTTGGCTTTAATAGTAACTCATGGCTGAGGGTTCTATAGCTTAATAATAGAATTTGCTGTCAGTCATGAAGATCAGTAACTTAATGAGATTCTAGCCAAGCCCAGGAAGCATTTAAAAACTGTCAGTGATTTTTGGGAAGGTTTTATTTAAGAAGCAATAGCTTTTCAAGGAAAGATTTTCAGAATTTTCATTTATCTTTATCCAAATTCTGTTTAATATTCCACTTTCTTCTTATGAATCTTTAGCTTAAAATTAATATAGTGAAATGGGGAAAATCTGAGTACAAATGAAGATGTTTTATTATTTGCGCACAAGATAGCATTTTATGTGCTCTTTCCTGCTGCTTTCATGGGGGTGGGGACCAAACCCTGATCCCACAAAGGGTAGCAGCAAAGCTTTCAGGGACTTTGAAGGAAGTTTTCCAAAACTTAATTTACATGACAGAGCTGTACATGAGTGACAAAAGTCTTAGAGATGGGTAAAGGAAGCCATTCAGCCAAAAACCTATGTGTTCACATAAATGTCATAAAACTTCATTTTTTGGCATATGGTTTTGAAATTCAGTTACTCCACAAAAGTTTATGGCAATATATTTTTGCTCATCATGTGTTCTGTGGGAGTTTTCCTACACAGTATTTTAAAACTTTTAATGTTTACAGTCTCCCATGGAAATGCTTCCTTTAAGACTGAAGTTTACTATGCTATCAAGGAAAGCAAGAACTCTAGCAGACAAAATCTCCTGAATTCCTTTTTAACTCCAAAGCTATCTCCAAACAGATGGGCAACATCTTAAAATTTAAGCAGAAAATTTGCCTTGCTAAGACAAAGTTAAGTTGCAATCTCTCTAACTTTTAGGGACATATCTCGAGGTAAATCAGTAACAAATACCAAATTATAGTTTTGGTTTCAAAAGAGAACTTTGTACTTCTTTCACACTGCACAAGGATTATGACTTTATATATAAGGAGCATTCGGTACTAAAAAACTTTTTTTGGCATGAATTCCAAAGGGCAGAATTTCTGTATCCCTATTATGCTGGTGTTCTCCTGACACATGTGGTTAATTTCACAATGAGATTATAAGTTATTGCTTTTTCCCTAACTTGTATTTTGGTATATATGATACAATTGAATCGACTTCCCAGTGAAAACTAGCAGCTGGAATGCTGTGTTTGTTGCTTGCGGGGTTGTGTGAATGCAGCCACAGCCTTTCCAGTTTATCATGTCAGCACACAATTCTGAAAAGGCACATATCACCGATATGCCCCAGAAATAACTTTTCTCCTCTGAAATCTTCATTACGAAAAAGAATGTATGTATTTATTAATTCATTGTCAAAGGCGTAGATTTAGAATCTGTCTAAATTAAAGCATAACTTACAGTCTCTTGTGACTAACTGAATAACTTGGTTCAATGTCAGGTCACAGTGGAACATAGATTGTAACAGGAATATATAAAAGCTCTGAAGGGAGCAGAGAGACTTTATTCTGGAATGGTGAACATCGTTGCCGGAGTAACATAAACCTTGTGTGTTTTCACAAGGAAATGAGTCACTTGTTTCTGTTGGCTGGAACTCTGTTTTCTTTTAATTTCATATTTTAGGTGCCTAATATAGTTTGAAAGAGCCCTAGGATTGCAGTCTTTGGACTGATATCTTGTTAAGTAAAGCAGAGTAGAAGGGTAGCATGCTAATTGCACAGAATCAAGAAAAATGGATAGTAAATAGGATATTCCCACACATGTGAAGGAAGCCTTTATGGTACTCAAGGACAGTTCTGTGAACTATTTACATGGTTGTGAAAAGAAGACTCATGTTCACATGTGTTATGTATTCAGCTGTGTGTGTACTTAGATGTGTGATTTGCGTTCTTTGTGCAGCTGATTTGTAGGTCCCTCAATGCAGCCGTGAGTCTCACAGTTAACTTAAGGACATAAGCCTTAGTTGCCCTCAATGAAGGGACTGTATTAATGTTAAAGCTGTTTCAGATCCATATGAACAGTGAGGCAATATTTCCTTTCTTTGGACCAACAACTCATAACCAGTAAGATTCTCCTCTGTTTTCCTGGTGTTAAGGCAGCCCTGAGCATTCTCACAGAGAATCCTCGCAGTGCCACCCTTTCGTGCTGAGGCGTCCTCACGGGGCTTGGGATCAGCACAGCTCATTCCTGAAACACTTTCTATTTTCTCTTCTTACAGCTCCAAGCTGTGGAGACTGTGCCAAGCAAAATAAGTAATACAGACTGTTTGAGCAATTCTCAGCTACAGTGGAGTCTCTGAAGGAACATAGCTGGCTGCTCCAACATAGACTACTTTATCCTCTATGTACTTTGGGCAGAAACTCCATATAACTCTCTTCACTACTACAGCCTTCCATGGAAGTAGCAGAGAATGAGGGCCAAATATATTCAGTGAAGAATTAAAGTATATATTACAATTTTTTGATGGCATAAATTTATATACATAACTACTGCTCACCTGTGCATGTATATGTGATGGTTGAGATACAGAAGCAATTTTAATTCCATGTTGCACATGCGTATAGGTGTAGCAGATAATAGTGCATTTATTGCATCATGAATTAAACCACAGCAAATTCCTGTTGCTTATGAGAAAGATTACTCAAAATGCAATGTTTTATCCTTAGATAGAAACACTTGGAAACACTGAAGAGATGCTTAATTTGTCCTATTCCCAAACCAGTGTACGTAGGCATTTTCCAACTCACCTGAGAATCTCTAAAACTACATTTCTTAATTAAATATTGAAGCATATTTTAATAACCTAATGAAAATAAAACCAAATATTTTTAAGTAGTTTCAGTGAGGAGCAAAGGAGAAATAGAGAATATAACTGAAATGTAAAGGTCATGTCCTGTGATTGACTCAGGAGAAAAAAAGGGGCCTGGCCTAAACTAGCGCCTTGCATTAACAGTTTAGACAAGGGTAGCTAGTTAGGACTTTCTGGGCATATTCAAAATGCTCTAAATCCCCCAAAGGACTGACAATTATATTCATATATTCATATATATATATATACTTCAATTACACACATATATATATATGTAACTGAAGTAATTTGATGACTTCACTATTAAAACTCCTCTTTATTTTGAAATATATTATGCAGAGTAATTAGGGATGGGCTATAAAAAAGTGCACAGAAAGCAGCTTAAAATATTTACTGTACATAAAACTTCTTTCCTTGCCAAAATGTGGTTTAGCTTATGAAAATTGGTAGAGAAACAAATGAAGGAAATAAACACTTTATGTACAAGTGCTGGAGAGTGGCCTTCTCTAACAAAGGGTGACCACTGATGGATGAGGCTGTTGAAGAGCAACATTAGCTTGCAGTCTTTGTGAAACGTGTAACTACTAATTTCCATGTGTCTTCCATTTAATGGCTCTGACCTACCTGATCAGTGAATTTACCTAAGCATTTTGACAGCTGCAGGTGTTAGAGAGTGTGTGAGTACCTTAAAAAAAGATAGCTGTGCTATAAATTTTAACCAGGGCTTTATTATTTCTACCATTCTCTTCTGTTCAGACAGGTTGAGGAATGTGAAAAGTGCATTTAATCTTCATGAGTGTTGTTATGCTGCTATTGATATATGCCCAGCATTTTTTATTCTGTCTCTTTTATCATAGATTTTCATATTTGTAATGTATTTCTTCTTGTTTCTGAGGGACACTTCTGTGGAAATCCACAGAAATATGGAATCCATTCTTACAACATGGTCAAATAGTTCCTTTGACCATTTCAAAATAATCTGTCCAAAGTTCTTCATACATCAAGATCAGAATCTTGAATTCAGCAGGGATTCAGTGCAGGAGCATTTTGTCTAAATGTTTGAAACACTGAAAAAAAATAAATTAGAATAAGTACCATTATTGGTAATTACATTTAGAATCAAATACTATTTGGAATCCTTGTTTGATAAAGTGCTGGTGCCTATACAAAGCACCATTTAATCTGAAGGCACTTTAGTAGAACACATTACACTAAAACAATATGGAAGATGTTACAAGCATTTACCTGCATATATATTTACAAGCATTTAACTCACACATATATTTATCTAGTTATTTTATTAGTATTATCATAACACCTTGGCTATTTAATCACAGACCAGGTGTCCCATTGGTAATTTCACTGTGTTATAGTGCCACCTTGTATTCTCAATGCAACAATATCTGCTCTAGAAGCCCAGTGTGCAAACAAAAGGTGGAATCACAAATAGATACAGAGAGATGATGCAGGAAAGAACTGTAATAGAGAGGACAGAGGCTCCAGCACTGTCTCTTTTAGGTGTTTCTGATGGTGCAGGATTGGGCTAAGAGCAAACAGAGCCAGAGCATACCAGCTGTGTGACTTTGGAATGTTATGGTTCATCAGCTTCAGTTTTGGGAGATAAAATTTAGGCACTCTCAGGTTCTTTCCCATCCTGTTCTCAGTAGTGTGCTTCATGGGATACCACTTCTTCAGAAGTGTGTTGCTACAGTTTCCCTACTATCAGCCAATAAAACTCCAAACTAAAACTTGATTTTGCAAGCTGCTTCCTTCAAAACATTGCCAGGCTTTAAATATTCCACAGAGTGAAATTCTAAGTAGCCCTGCAAAAGGAACTGATAAAACCTTGCCAAATTTCAGACTTATTGCCAGTTTCTTCTATCCTTACTGGAAACTTGAACTCACACTGTGCAATAACTTCTGCATGGTCTATACTGAGAATTAGCTTGTAGTCTGGTGAGTAGTACAGCTACATCAGACAATGCCATCTCGCAACATCATGCCTCACCCTCCACAGCTTACCCTTACTAAAAACCTGAGTAAACTCTTCAAGTACAAATTATTGTTTGAAACACCTAAACTAAGAGTTTTCACTGATAAAATAATCCAGCTGGCAAATAGGAAAAAAATCCACAGCTTCAAGCAAAGTAGTCTTTAAAAAAATCAAAAAGTCCCTGTAGAGAATTTCACTGTTTCACAGCATGAAACTCTCTTCTTGTTTCTAAATCATATTTTTCAAGGACAGATAGAAAAAATAGGTAATTGCAGCTTCCAGAAGGAGCCTGGACTAAACAATTTGTCAAAAAAAATTATATGAAGAACCACAGTATGTTCCATGTAATCAGTCCTCTGTAAATAAAAAGTATTTTTTCCTGTATATCTACACATCACTTTTGCACAGAGCTAAGCAATTACTCTCAATCATCTTAAAGGCTAGTATGTATTTGTTGAATATGTTCCTATGATGATTAGTCTTTTATGAGAATGAATGATGACTTGAAGAAAATCAAAGAAGTGTTAAATTAATAAGGGTCTCCCTTCTATGGTTTCATAAGAATTTTCTTAAGTGTCTACAACTGTGTAGTTGGCACATACAATACTTCTGTTTTCTGAAAAAATCTGCAGTTTGATGGTCAAATGGCAATAGGCAATGTGGATATCTTTTCTTCTTTCAGTGAGATTTAGAATTCTGTCTTTGTAGTATGGAATGCAATGTAAGAGTAGCTATCAACTGGCATTTGAATAAGAAGTCAGTATAAAGTACATGATTTTAATTTCCACTCAGGATAAGCTACTGGATAAATTACATCAGCTTTTAAACCCAGGCTGGATTTATCTGTTGTCTACATACTTAGGTCTGCATAAATAAGTAAGGGGTTCCCCTGAAAATCAGGACAGAATATTCATTTATCATTTTAGCTCTGTCATGTTTTAATCTGGTGGTTTTGAAAAGGAGGGAAGAAAAGATTTTGTTGGAAAATTTTTGATTAAGATGAACTTATATGGGAATGAAGTGTTTCCTTTTTAGCCCCTGAGATCAGGCATGGAGTAAACATGGACAATGCTGAGCAAAGCCTGGTCTACATTTTCAGAGTTGGGAAGCAGTTTGTCTCTGTCATATAACAGGCCTTCCATGTAATTTAGTCTTTCAGACCATGTCTAAGGCAAAAGGGTGGGAATGGGGTTCCTAAGTCATGAGTTCATTTGGTACTCAGTTACAAGATGTTGAATTATTTAAAAAAAAAAAAATCATCAGAGTGTAATACTTCATTTATGCATAGTACATTTTACTTCCATGAAATTATACAAATATCAGTTAACTAACCATTATGCCTTGAGAGAAAGGAAAAAGAATACCATTCAAAGGTAATATATAAATCTGGAACAGAGATATAAATGCTGGCATGTCAATACTTGGAACCACTCAATTTAATTTATTTTCTGACTTAACAAAATAAATTAGGATATATTTATATGTATATATCAAGTAGTCTTACATACCTATATTTGTTATTCACATTCTCTTACACAACATTTTCAAGTGCCCTAAGGATTTATGACTCATCTAGACCTTGAATTTTAATCTTAATTTGTAAATTATGTGACTTGAGATGGGATGAATTGGATGTTTTACACCTCCCTTGCTGTGTATTTCTTCTTTGCCAAACTCAAGATAATTGAGCCAACTCAGCCCAGGAAGCAAGATGACAGGTGGTGCTGAGCCTGCTCTGCTGAGCCCTCCTGCTTTCTAATTGTATCAATTATGGGATTGTAGCTAATATCACTTCATAGTAATTTTGCTGTCCCATGTAAATAAATCAGTTTATATTCAGAATGAATGTTAGTTCTTTTGCTTGCCACTTGACTGCATGATGAGGATTAATATTTTTTGTCTTTCCATTCAGTATAAATGTTAGGCTTTTTTTTTTTTCTTTCTTTTTTTTTTTTTTTTTAAATCTCCTTATCCTTTTCGTCTTTTATCTCTGTACAAACTCATGGAATGTTTTATACCCTGAACTTTTTAACTTTCTCCTGATCTGTTAACAGGCTTTACTGACTAAAGGTGAGTTATTAGGATTTTTTTCTCATGGTGAAACCCACAATTGTTCATTTCAGTGGTGCTTCATCAGATGATGAAGTACTAACTACTGTCTAAAATGGGATAGCTGAAGCACTGGACTATTAATCTTTTATGCTGTGGCAAACCCTATACATTTTTCACACCCAAAACACCTGTACATTTTTCATTGTGGAAATTAATTGTTTGGTACCATGTTCCTTCTATGTAATTATGCATATACTTGGGTAAAATGCCAATTTCCACTAACTACTGGGTATGATGCAAAAGATGGTTTTGTTAATTAGTTCTGCTAATGAAATTGTTGTATCACATTTTGGATATTGCTCCTGTCCTTGGATGGGACTGGATTATATCTTTCTAGTTTTCTAGAACAGGCCAGCATTATAAAGAACAGAACAAGTCCCAAACAGACTTGGAGCTGCTTGCTGTCCTCAGGAACTTATCTGTGACCTCACTTGTAAGCTGTCAGGGGAGAAACAGAGCAAGAACTGCAGGTGAGAGCACTCAGTTTGAGAGAGATATAGTTTACTGGTTTGGTAAATTTGCTCAGGAGGGACTGGTTCCACAAAAAGGCTGGGCTTAAACGGGCCTGAATATTTACTTTCTTGGAGATGTTGAAAAAACTAAAGAATAGGTACTGATAGCTCCTACCCTTGCCAAGAGTTTCAGGTGGAAATAGCAGCTAGATAGTTTGCTTAAAGAGGGAAAGTATTCCCTTTTCAAACAGCCAGTAATATGTAGCCTGGATTTATACCAGAAATTATTTTTGTTTTATTACAATTTTTTTTTTAGAAATAAGTGTGAGAAATTAGAAATAAGTGTGAGGCAGCTACTAATTAGATGTGTTTGAATGTGCTGCATGGTTGTGTGCTATTAGAATGCTTCTTTTATTTTTCAAGAAGGCAACACTAATGAAAATGAGCAGCTATAGTAGTCCTTATGTGCTTCATAGTCTCAGGGAGAGTCAGAGGAATGCTGCAGTAATTAATACTGAAGTTTGTCAAGAACCACAATTCTTGGGATGCCTGCAGATCAGTCCTGCAAGGGTTTCCTGCAGGGAGGGATATTTTGAGCATTTCCCAGTCCCAGCAACAGTTTGTCCCAATGCTGGAGAGAATGCTTCCTTTGGAACAAGGAAGACAAAAGCAAATACCTGTTGCATGTCAGCCTCCAAGTGTTCTCCACATTCACTATTTGGAATGGTTTTTTTAACCCAAGACCAATGGCAGCAGATGCTAATGCTTCTGACTGTGAACCTTGGAGATGAAGGTTCTTAATATAATTTTTACTGGGGCTGGTCTGGATGCTAACCCTGGGCAGTGGAGGAGGGAGGAAGGAAGGCAAACTGCTGGGAACACCCCATACTGGGGTCTAATACATCTAATACGTTTTATGAAAGGACTTTTTTGTAGTCCTGTTAGGAGCAACACTAACACTTTCAAAAGCAAGATGTAAGTCAGTGAAGCAATTTCAAACTAGATTTACAGAAGTATAACTATTGATCCTGGGGTACCTTATCTGACTCTGCATCAGCTTAACAGAACTAATTTATTATGCTTGTTTTTCATGGAACATATTTCAAATCTTAGTTGAAGAATATACTGCCTTTTAATTGCTTGTAGCTTTTAGACACATCTCCTTTTTATATTTATATAATGTCTCATTGCCAGTGCTGTGGACTTACTTGGGAAAGCTCACATCACAAAAATCAAAGGAGACATTTAATAACTCTTTTGATATTAGACCTGAAATGTTTTTTGTTCCCCCAATACAGCAAGACTTCTTTATTGGCCTGTCAGCATTCCAAGAACTGCATTTATGTGAAAGATTATGTCATAAAAAATGTATGCAACAGCTCTGTTCTAGGAATGTGAATTCTAAATAGCGAAGTGCAATAGCCACAGTACCAGCAAGCATTTTTGTAAGAAAATGTTTTGTTGGTTTTTTTGGCTGTTGGTTGTTTTTTTGGTTTTTTGTTGTTTGTTTGTTTTTGTTGTTTTTTTTTTTTAAATTTCATGCAAGAAGCTTTCTCAACTGTTCAGAAAAGAGGGCATCTACCAGGTATTCTTCTCTATCCTTTTCAAGCAACTGTTCAAGACTAAGTGTAAGTGTTAAACATTGCTGGGTTCATGCACTTGAAGAGCCCCCTAGGGTTAGATTCTAAAGCCATTTAATGGCCTTTATTCTCATAAATAAGGGATTTGCTGCATTTTAAAGCATATCAGATCACAGTGAAAGTTTAAATTAGCATTCACTCCAAGGAGAACAGGGTCCCCAACCCGTGTTAGTGTTCACCTCTTGAGTACAGGCAAAGATCAAAATGAGAGGCTTTCCAGACACTCTGGGCATTTCCCTCCTGTTCTCTGTCCCATTTTGCTCCTTCTGAACTGCTAAGCAGCAAGATTAATGCTGAAGGAAATCTGCTATATTGCTAGAAATGAGTTTTATGTTACTGCAGCTATACCACATAGGTGCATTTTATCAATTTGTATAACTACTTGACGGCAACCAATGACAAAGTTGTTTAAGTGTTCAAATCCAGCTCCCAATCAGCAGCTGTAACAATAATCCATCCTAACAGCTATAAGCAGAGTCAGTAAAGGGATGTACATTCACAAGCCAAGACTGAAGAAGTAATGATTGTCTCTGAATTTCCTGTTTTGAAAAACATAGTGAGCTCTTCTCATTCTTGCATTTTTTCTTCCAAGGATCTTACAGGTTATGCAGATGGAATAAAGCATGCATTAGGTGTATCTGATAAGAATATTTTGGGCTGGAATTTTCAGCATCTGCATGGCAGGGCACAGAGTGTAGAATTTAGACTTGTAAAGGTTTTAATCCAAATCAAATTTTCAGATATACAGTTGAAGTGACTAATGCAGCTGAGAAGATTTGCCAGCCCATGCATTTATGACTGTACAATTCAGATATTGTTTTGGAAATATTTACATTAGTGGATAAGTACAATGAGACTAAGAAGATAAAAAAAAAGCCTGTGCAGTGTGCTGCAATCTGTGCTCCTCTGAGCATGAGCCCACCCAGGCTGCAGAGGGGGGATGCTGTGTGGGCAACCAACACAAGGTTCTGCTGCAGAGCATCAGCTTAGCTGAGGCTTTCTCTTCTCTTTGGTGGAATGTTCTGAGGTTTTGTGTTTGGACATCTCTAATTTATACGGACAAAGACAAGAACCTTAATAGATTGAGTCTTGCAGATACTGATTTTCTGTTTTCTTCCATGATATTCTTGTATCTAAATATCAGCAAAGATTTATGGGCTTCTACAGCACTTTTTCCTGTGGCTCCCTGTACCTGGAAATTGGCAAAGCCAAGCTCTGACATGAAGCAGATATTCATGTACCCCCCCAATGACTGGGATTTTTTTGCATGGATCTCAAAAAAGTTCAGGCTACTCCTTTATAAATCACAATAAAGCTGAGGGCCTTGGGCATGACAGTCAACCTCCAAAAGTGAAAACTGGTAAGAACCAGTTGCTCCAAGATGACAAAGTTAAGGAAATTAACAGAAGAATTAGAAAATAATTATTCCAAACTGTGTCACTAAAATAGCAATCTCCTTCTCCTGCTCTGAGTTTTGTTGTTACTTTGCTTTCCTCAGTGATGTTCCATATAATCCAACCTGAGTTCTCTGCTGCCCTGAAGCGAATATTATAAACAGTTGATTCACTGGTGTGATAACAGAAAAATCCTATACCTATTTAAGCTGCTGCAGTGCAGTTTCTTGGTGCAATGTTTGGGGGAAACCTCAAAGCTGCTTTTTGTTTGTAAAGGAGAGGAATTTCCATTCCTTTCTGCCAATAAAAAGGTGGAAAATGCATTTACATTCTTCTCCTTTAAGGTGTAACTGAGAAAAATGATCACTGTTATTTAGGAAATTGGACAATTTATAAAACATTGTTGAGAACAGTAGTCTGAACAATGGACTATGTCAAAAGAGATATTACAACAGCAATAAATGATGAATTAAATAGAAAGTGCTTGAGGGCTGAGGGTTGGAGGTTAGCCTTGGAATATTAATTAAAATGATAAAAGTAGATGGCATTCTGAAGAAACAGCTAAGCTTATTGGAACAAAATAATTCCCTACTACAACCCTGCTGAGGATCCATGAGTCACAAAGACTACATTTGGCTCACTGAGTTAAATGCTGAATCACTATTTTGGGAGACAGATCTGTCCTTGTTTCACCAGGTGCAATTAAAAAACTCAGAAGATGCCTTGTCGTTCTATAATAATGACTTTTCTTTCAGCACTTAAAAGGATTGAGTTAGGACTATACACAAGAGTGAGGGGGAAGGGCTTATTTTTAAAGGGTTATCTTGTTTTTCCATTGCAGTAAGGAAAAAAAATCTATGAAATGGTTGTTTTCTTTTAAGGCAAGTTTTACAGATTATTGGTCCAGTATGTCCATTCTTTCTTCAGTATTTTGGGGATAATTTAAAAAAATAAATTGTACTTTTTTCCTTTTGAATTTTTCATTATTTTTACAAAACCCACAGAAAGGACTTTCTGATCGTGATCAGCTCTGTGTTGATGCTAACACATCTCCATAGTAATCAGTCTGTTATAATTAACAATCTATTCTTTGCTTTTCTCTTGCAATTGCTTCATGATAAGAAGGACAAAGGAAGAAAAGTGTGGAAAGAAGCACAACCAGAATATTTTATTAGTAGGAAATAGTGTCAGGTAAGGACTTGCATGCATTCTCACAAATGCAGAAATATTTTGCACTCTGAAGTGAATGTGCAAGGAGGAAAAAACAGTGTTCTCTGACTACTGTAAGGTTAGGGGGGCTAGGCTTCAAACTCTTACTTGGAAAGCTGGTCCTGATATCATTCTGTCCCATTACAGGATATTTGCCACTTCCTATGTGAAAGTGTGTATTCAATGGTCCCTCCCCTGGCACACACCCAAAAACTCTATCCAGAGCCCTATTCAGGGTTAGCCTAGTGTAAAATGGGTCAATTTAACAGACTTTAATTGGATCAGTTTTCAACCAAGAGTAACAAATATGGGTCTCTTCTTTTTTCACTTAACTCTAATTGCTGCTTTCCATGTACTACATGCCTGCATCGAAAGCTGAAGTACAAAGCTGTTGCTGTAAACTGAGCACCTCATTCTGAAAAAAGAGACCTAACCGGTTTCTCAGTAGAAAGCACAGAAAAGCATTCAGCAGTGAGTTATTTAGTTCTTAAAAAGATTAATTTCTACTTATATTGATCTCTATAAAAACAGAATTCTCTTCTCTCAGCTACTTTTAAAAGCCTCTTATTAATTTAAGCCTACAAAGTCCTTGCTGTTGGAAAAGGAAAATGGCTGAAAGATTGCTGATTATCCACTTTAGGATGACTCATTCTATATGAGCAACTGTGAATCATGAACAAACTATCTACAGGCAGTACCCATAAGACTTAATATCTTCCACATTACTGGATGCTTCTAATGTTTCACATTAGTGTTGCTTTTTTCCTAAAAGCCCAAAGGCTTCAATATTGTATTGAAGAATTAGCGGTTTAGAAGTTGCACTGATATATTTATAACCAGTTACCATTGCATGGGTCTTAGCCAATCTTTTCAGATTCTTGTGAATGTAACTTCAAACACTTTTAAAATTAAAAGGAAAAATGGAAAGGCTTGTCCATGGCCGTGTACTGTTATTACTGTGTACATAGGTTATTACAAGATTGAGGTTTGTGATGCACTGCCCAGCTGTTTCAGCTGGAGTAGCCACTGGATATGCAGTGATAGGCAGTAGCTCCACTGGATGGTGGAGGGAGCTACTCTGCCTCAGCATGTCACCTTCAGGTCTCATTTTCAGCCTTCACCTGGCACTGAGCCTAGCTCACTAGATGTCTCAGCCTACTTGTCCAGTCAATCTTATTTCTGACTGGATGTATAGGCTCAGTGGTTTATAATCCAGCCTGTTACCAAACATGTCTGAGCTGTTCTATTGCTTTCCTGTTTTCATCTTACTTACTGAAGCAATCCTTTTTGGTCAGTTCTAGCTTGAGATCATTCTTTCCCAGTCAACCAATTCCCAGGCCTCCTCTATTCTTAAAAACTTTTTGACTCTAACATAACTATTCTTTCTATTTATTTCCACTTAACCACACAGTTTCAGTATCACTTGATTTTTTCCTCCAGATTTTCTTCCCTCTTTACCTCCATACGCTCTCTGGTACTGCCTGCATTTGTATCCTCCAGGTCCTTGTGTACGTTGTGAGTGCCAACAGCACAGTCTTGGAGAAGCTCACCTTACAAAGACTATTCCTCAAGGATCCCTCTCCTGCTCTATAGCCAGCTCAAATCATACAATTCTCAGTCCATCCTCTGCAAGCACAGGAGTTGCCTAAAATAAACAGGACAACCAGGAGCAGGCTCTGTGAATTCCCTGAGTGACTTCTCAGGCAGTCCTGGAGCACGTAGGATTAAACCTCAGTGGATGTGTCTGCCATACAGGTGTGACTGCTCTGGTATTTGTGCTCTGCACAGAGTGCACACAGGGAGGGTGTCAGGAGTGCTGGATTGCTCGTGTGGGAGCGGCCACACGGGGCTCCTCTGCCCACAGGAGCTGGGGACGCACAGGTGTCCATAGCACTTCCCAAACTTTGTACGGTTTTAGCTAAATAACTTCTTCATCCTAGGGAAACTTTAATTATGTTACACAATAAAAGTTGAGGTTTCTTTTTATGTACCTGTTTTTTTAATTTGTAATGTTCTCATCTATGGATACATAGTAAACACTTTTATTAGTACAAGTGTGTTCAGAACATGAGAGGCAAGAGAGAACACAGAGAAGACTATTAGGAAAAATAACATCCTATGGCCAGAGATGTTATGCTTTACTTTTGAAGAAAATTAATTTCCCTTCATAAATTGGTATGGCTTCCTGTATTCTGTGTTCTGAACATACACTCCCTGAAGATCTTATATTGCCAGTGGTCCTTTATGTAAGGATCCCTAGATTAATCCTAAATGCTGTTTGTGTATACCCAAGCACTACATGCTAACTAAACACTTTGTTTCTGATAGTGCCCTTTTAATGAGCTGCAGGTGCCACAAACTTCATGTTCCCTTTAGTGCTTTATTGCTTACTAGATGCAGTAAAACAGTTGGCACACTGTAAATTATCAAGTGGTAATTATATTCATGGCCTCAATACAAGAAGAAAATCCACTGTTAAGAACATATTTCTTCCAAAATGTGGTAATGAGATGTGTTGCACCTCCTAAGAAGAGCTTGCAGGGTGACTCTCTATTTAGAATACTGCAATCACAGTTCTATTTTCGGCCAGCATCTCCATGGTCAGAACGGAGAGTGACTCTGTACTCGCAAACATGCATTTCTCATTCACTATACCATTTAATTTTTACTCATCCACTAATAGAAGGTAGTTCTGTGGTTAAAACTGGAAAGACATGATATTTATTTACCAGAAAGGTATCAATGTGAATTTTTCATATCATCTGATTTTTAAAGGTTGAGCTGTGAGCTACAATAACTTGATGGCTTAGCCAGGCTATTCTAGTAGTTTTCCACTGTTCCAAATATCTCCTATATGTATGACTCCATGACAGCCGCATCTCAAATGGTAATAGTGTCTGTGAATAGCATAGGATGTTTCCTATCTCTAATAACCTGCTTTAATATACCAGTCATATAATGATGCTCATCAGTACAAATTGCCATTGCAAGGTCAATGAATGTTAATATGTTTCCTGCAACAGAACCTTGAAGAATAATATAATCCCCTCCTCCTCTCTAACTAAGATAATTCCAGGCTGAGTACTGTTCTACAGCAAAATAAATTAAGGAATGCCGGAGTGTGTGGCTATGCTGACGGTGATTTTGTAAGAAAAACAATCTCATCTTAGAATTCTCCTCAAGTGTTATAATAATTATTAGTTTTTAATGGTTGGTATTAATCTGTGAAAATTCTGTGGTAACTGTAAACAACTAGGATAATTAGGGACCAATATTCACAGAAGATTTAATTTAAATAATTTCGGTTTTAATATTCGGAATCTTTCTCTAGGCTGCAAAACTCTACCCAAGCAAACGGGCACATGGAGTATATGTAATAATCACACCATGAGAGAGCTGCAATAAATTATGGCCCTATCATTAAAGAAATTGTTGTTTTAATAATTTTTAAAGCTACGGTATGTTATACCATTTTAAAAAAGAAATCTGATTTCTTGTTGTTTCTTAGGCATTTTTTCTTTAAATTTAAAGCTGTGTTTGGTGCACCTCTGCTTAGGACAGTATGTGAAAAATAAGAATAAGTTCTTAACAGGAGCCTCAAGGAGATTAATTTTAGTGTCTGAATGTTTAATTCAATATTGTCTCTAAAAGTTCTTCAGCAAAGAAAAAAGGTTTTCTGCATATTCTGTCCTGTTTTCTTTCACAGCTAATGTAGCCACCTGTCATATTTGTAGCAGATAATTAATTTCAGAGCATACAATTAGTCTAGCTCAGAATAGTCTTTGCAGCATACTACCTTCTTATTATTTCTTTATCATGCTTCCCAGTCCATTGACTCATTACTTCTGTTACTACATTTACATTTTACTCTTGGGTGAATCCACAAAATAATAAAATGATAAGATAACAGACTGACACTGCTCATTATGTATTGTAATAACCATAATAAGAGGGATAATCACATCACGCTTATATTTCATGCACACTTCATTGCCTTAAACTCTGGCCTGTACCCATTGATGATTCATGTTTTTTTTCCTTAGTGTTTGCTAGAAGAACTTAATGTTAAAGAAAAAATACATTCAAGAGTAATGGACAGTTTATTTGAAAATTTAAGGGTAAAATCATGATAAATAGCTATTTGAAAAACACTTCTAAAAATAATGTATTTAAAATTATATTTCATAATTAAGATGATAGACAAATTATTAAAAGTCTGGTTTGCTTCATAGCATATATTACAGATACAAAGGGGCTCTCATGAGAACAAAAAATGCATAAACCATGGTGTACTGCTTTTTCCTCAATACATAATTCATACATGCAAATGTTCTGCAGATATTTCACTATAAATATAATTAATTGCTGCAGATTCACAGATGAGACTGTGTGACTGTGCATGCACACAGTGCCAGCCACACTCATTTATGCTGATTTCAGGCTACAGACTCCTGTGACAAGCATAATAGGTAAAGAGGGGGGGAAAATCAGCATTTAGAGACACATAGCATCATGCAATACCATGTAGACCATTCCTTTTAGAAATTACAGCATTTCCACCAAGAATCTGATGGAAGTGGTCTGAGGTAAAAAAGGAAAGGTCTCTCATATTATTAAATATACGTACAAAGTAACATTGGATAAAATTACCATACTGCAGTTTGGTTGAATTTATTCCATTGACACTCAGCAATTATCTCTTTATGCTGTTGCTGATTCTAACCATTGGGAAAAATGAAAATGGTTGTAAAAAGTTTTAATGATTATGATATTTTAATAGCTTAGCAGGGTAGAAGTTCTGCTGCTTTTCTTATGGAAGCTTTTGTTATCAAGATGTACAGAAATTTTAACCATAGTCTGGAAAAACAGGGAATTCAGGTTGATTAACATAGGGGCCATTTTGAAAATTCCAAGCAGGGAGGAGCTATTTGGTTTTGGAGGAGGGAAGCAGACACGGGAGATGATCTAACAGGCCTCTCCTTTTCTATAGTATGGGGTTTCATCATTGATAGCGCTAAACAGCTGTTGGCACAAAGAAAAATAAATTATGTAGTGAATATTTTAGTGTTATTTCAAAATCTTAGTATCAACATTGTAAATATTTAATTGTATTTTTGCTAAAAAGTCAGTAACACCACACACTGAGAAAGGGATTTTTCATTTCTATCTAGATTCTCTAATTCCTGTCTAACATTGTGTCAGGAAAAAAAAAAAAAACAAAAAAAACCCAACCAACCAACCAACAAACAAACACAACAAGGAGATTCCAGTGATTTATTTCCTATGGCATAATCAGGTGTAAAGGATATACTCTGGAATTTCCTTACAATTACATAATCAATTTACCTATCTGATCAAACTCTGAACAAGCTATTGAGTTCACAGTCCTTAAAATCAAAATAAGCACCTTGGTTTTTAAAAATCTGACCACCAAAGGCTTCCAATGCCTCCAGGAGGAAATCAGCTAATCCCTTCTGAATACTAATACATTCTCATAAATATTTAGTGATCATATGTTACCACCTGGAATTTCTAACAAAACTCCAAATTGATGTCAATGTCTAAAGACTGATAGATTCCTAGAGTACAGCTTTTGGAATTTTTATGATTGCTGTGCTCTGCCTTATCCATTTCTGTGACATAAAGTTTAGAAGAATTTTCAGATTTCTCTCTTCATTTGTATTCTAGTGTTCTGCTAAAATCTTCAGCCTTGTTTTCTATACCTTTTCTAATTTACTTGATGGCTATATTTAATTCCTTAAAATTATCTTATTTATTCTACTTGGACATAGGTTTGGTATACCTGCACAAGCTTCAGTTTCTTCTATTTTGTTATTATGCACTAAATATCTGTTCAGAACACATTGTCTGCATCTTTAGCAGCTTGTGCACAATTTCCCAAAAGTAAATGGGACACGGATTCAATGTTCCACTTACACTGACACTTCTGATAGAGTATGTCAGAGAAGAAAACTCCTGTTTTTGTGAATTGTAACTTAAAGCCAAAAATTATTTTAAATTATTTCCCTATATATATAATAAATGGTACAAAAAGAATCCAAATCTCAATTTTTGTAATTTTTTTTCGGGTTCTCTTCTTCAACCTGATTCTCTGAGGGAAAAGAAAAACCTTTAAAAATTTATATGGAATAAAATCCTACACATTATTCTTCAACACTCAAAAGCTTATTGCAAGTGAAGATGTGTGGGAACATTTTTGTCCAGCAACATCTCTGTTCTTGCTATAAAAAGTTGTTACTATCTTCTTTCCTTATAAATTGATATCCCACAGGCTTTTCTTGTATATCCTTTGAAAAGCTGCTATACTTGCTCTTCTACCTTTACCAAGATTGCAGAATTTGTAGACTGGTATCCTACTCATTTTCTCAAAAGATTTCTTAAGAACTTCTTAATTATTTCCATCTTGTTATCTATTTTTTCAGCTCTTTAAGTGTCTCAAAAAAATTCCACCCTATGTATAGGTTAGAATGGCCTTTCTCTTGTGAAAATGCTGGTGTTAGAATGTAATCATAACTCCACCCTGCCTTTGATTATCATTTTGGTTTCTCTGTTTACTGCAGATCTCATTAAGATCCTAAGAGATCACTCATCCTTTATAAACACCATAACTAAGATACTGTAGCTAGGAATATTTGCAAAGAGTCGAGGAGTGAATGAGAAGATAGATATTTTAAAAATTTATATGTTTCTAATTTGGGGTTCATCAATTTGCTGTATCAAATAGTTACTGTAGAGCAACTAATGGAGACATGGAAAAATTCTCCTCTGGGGGCACAAGTTCTTGGAGAACCCACAGCAAACACAAGACCAAGTGGCAGAATTGCAAAGAATCACTGATCTAAATCCTATTCAGAAAGATGCTAAAACTAACTTGCTCAGCAAGTATATTTTTTTTTTCAGTTTGACTTCATCAATTGAGCTCGTTGCTGGGTTATGCTGAAGCTGAGCTATTGCATTGAATTAAAATAAATGTGGTAACTAGCAACGGAGGTTCATTGTCATGAGATTGCTCTGTAGAAGAGCTGTCTTTGAATATACAGAAAATAATTCATAGTATCACTATTTCCCTATGAGAATTCACCATGGTCTATAGAATAGCTATGTTCAATACAGCTACACTGCTATTGTTCTGTAATATAATTGAGTTGTCATGGGCCCATCACAAACTCAAAGAACAACTGAGAGGATCAGCACTGATACCATCATTCTTGGTGTTTGCTACCAATGCTTGTGAGCAACATTTTCTCTGAAGAGCCTTTCCATGCCTTTCTAAGAGCTTGGGTGTCATCCAGAAACAATGTTCTGAAGTTGAGCTTTGTGTGCATCCTCTAGTAATTCTCAACCATGGTGGTGAAATTGTAGATTACTTGAAATTAGGCAGAAAGGCAGAAATCTCACCCATCAAATTCCAACAGGTTTTGTGAAAATCAGATGAATAGAAAGGGAGAAGGAAAGAGACACCAAGCAGTGCCCCCAGGAAGGGAGAGGCTGCACGACGAGCTCAGCAGTGATCATTGCTGTCAGACTGTCATCAGTCAATCAGCAAAAGTTGCCTGGCCAGCAAGTACTTTCTTGACTAGAAACCAGTGGCTGGATCTGTTGCCTGTGGCTGAAGCAGTAGATGGAGGGAGAGGAGTGCTGTGCAGGTAGTGTCAGGGAATGAGAGTGGCTGGGAACACAGTAGGAGTTGGCTTTGTCACAGGACTCGTGCAGTTGTAAGGGACATGAAGTTGGGTAGCTGGTGATGAGAGGTTTCCAATGCACAAACACACAGGTAGTCAAACATATATGCACTAATGAAACTGCTTTGAAAAACTTCTGTTTTGCCTGCTTTCTTTTTATTTCATCACTCAAATTCTTCTGCTTTGCAGAAAGACATAGATTTTATTTGTTTTCCATTGTATCTATATAGAGATCTCTGTCTAGAAGTTGATGTGGACTTCATGGCTTCAATTTTTCCTACATTGATGAATTTATATTTGAATCTGTCCCATGTATGAAAGCATGTGTGCCTGCTTTCCTAGTGTGCTGCAAATCCTACTCTGCTCCAGGGCCTTTGGGAAGTGCTTTACAAAGGAAACTGTCACTGTGCAGTTTCTGAGTGCTGTAAGCTGCCGGTAAGGAAGTCGTGGACCAAGGACAGCTATAACAGGAGAACATGTATTTACAGCTTGAATGGAGAGGCAGAGGAGCTTTAAAAGGTTTATGCCCTCTATTGCGGCTCGCGGCACTCTATGTCACTCATTCTTATTTATCTCACATGTTCTGATGCAGACACACTAACTGAGTTATTCTGGATTTTGCCTTCAACCAAAGCCAAGGTGAAGTAACTTTCAGCACTGAATGAATGCTCATATGCTGTCGAAAGGGCACTTCACAGCTCTAAAGAGAGATCCATGCCTCATAACTATAAGGCTTTTCATCACTGAAGAGTTGTTGCAAGCTAAAAAGTAAGAAAGAAAAGTTAGTAAGGTTTTAGCAGAAATTTATCTCCCTTCTTGATGCATCATCCCTGTTCAGAAAGATTCAGATGTAGTGGATGAATCACTATAATTAATTCTTATACATTATTATTGAATTATGCTTAAAATTTCTAGTGGGCTGGTTGGGATAATGCTATGGAGAATGACTGACATCTCATCCTATCAGCTGTTCACCTGCTCCTACTCCTATGAGGATGCCTGGGAATATTTTTTTGTTGAAAGAAAGCAGACCACAGAGTCAGCATTTTCCCCCTCCGTCCATGTACTTCTCTCATGACCAGGTGGAGATATTAATTTTTATCTCCAACCAAATGTGATGAAAGCATTAATTTTAAACAGATGGAATATATGTAGATTGGGCTTGTCTATTGTTCTCTACTTTTACCTTCCCTGTTTATACCATCTGTTCTGGGTCTGTGTTAGTTTAGACTGTGTAATCCTTTTGAAGGAAGAAATAGAGCATTTTTACAAAGCATCATTAATACATGGCAAATAATAATGATAAGGTAACTGGGACATCAATTAGTTCCTTACTATTATCATACTCTACATGTTTTTATTAATGTTTGCCTTGTAATGTACATAGCTCTGGATTTTTTTCACTAAGACCAATAATTTAAACCATGTTTTCTGTAAGATATTTACAAGGCAAGTATTTTCTGCTGTTTCACAGTTTAATGCATGACACTATTTAAATTAAGGGGGAACCCATTAATTCAAGGTAGACTTGTGTTAGTTTAAATTTTTTAAAAGTGTTCTAACTTTATGCATTTTTTATATTCAGAGATTTTCACTTTTTTTCTTTTGTGTGTTAGCATATATAATTGTCTAAGACTTCTTGGGCTTTGTTGGCACTGGGACTGGCAGCACCAAAATACCCTGATAAGGGCTGTTTTGTGCAATACTTCCTGCCTTGCCAAAGCCAGGAAGTGCTAACACCCCTGCAGAAATTTCACAAGTTTCATGGTCCAAAGCTGTTCAACAAAGACAAAACTGAGCTTTCTGAATGCTAAATGCTAACTGATTGTTTTGGGTATTTTTTATGTTTGCCTACCATTAGCACTGTGCCTAAAATGATGCCAGTTTGTCCTTTTGAATTGTTGGCTGTCCTTGAAGACTAAACTCCTGTCCTTATTTATTCTTTCAGTGGGACAACCACAGTTCTCCAGGTTCATTGCAATTTTTGACCAATGTATCCCAATTAATTTCTTGGAATAACCATGAAATAAGCATCTTGGGAAGTCACAGTTTAGGCTGAGTTTGCTAACTCTTTATGGTGTGACTAAGGTAGGTCACCCACAAGCCAGTTGGGGTGAGGCACTGTTGAGAATCTTCCATAAGTGTAAAACGGAACTGTCAAACATGATGGTTTGGAAAGAAAATTACCTCTGTGCAGCTCTCTTTTCTCCCATTTTTTGTACAAATAATATTTCCACTTGCTGTGAGTACACAGCTACTGAGAAAGGGACAGACACCTCAAGGAACCCTTTTTAAGGAAGAAACAGGTTGTAAGAATTTGGAAGTCCGTGGCAAATTATTACTGTGAACACCTGTGCTGAGTAAAAATGTTTATCCATAAGACTTACAAGAACCATTTTCTGATAGAGGTCTGATGGAATTCCATGCTATGCAAAATGCAGGACAATCCAGTGTTTTAGAGTAGTGCTTTTTTACCTTTGTAAGAGGAGACTTGATATGAGATCATTATATAATTTATCTGAGATAATATCTCACATATTGCAATTTATTTTTCTAACCCAACAAAGAAGTGTCTCATCTCTCCACCTGAGAGGTCCAGTTTAGGTGGTTTTGTGTTTGTGAACATGTTTAAGTGAAAACAGAAAGAAAAGATTCATAGGTGACAAGCTTGAAAGGAAAAGCAGTTATTTCTCAATAAGGTCTGCCCCTATCCCCACCTTTTTTGTCTGCAGCTTTCAGAAACCAAACTCCAGAGCTGCAGAACTCCAGAGAGAAAAGAGCCTGCTGGTATTCTTCCTGGAGAAGGGAGTCATTACAACAACACAGGAGACCATATAAACAAAGTGACACACAGGAAATAAAGCCATTTTTTTCCATCCTGTGTGAGTTTAGGTGAATAAAACAAAAACCTACAGCTTGCTGGGATTCTGTGGTCGATTTTCATGGTAGTCATCCCTAAGGGAGAGAGTCCAAAGTCTACCACATCAGCTTCCTCTTTATGAATAAGCTCTTTACAAGTTGTCTGCTTAGGCTGATTTTCTAGATGAAAGGGGTACCTTATTCATTCATTAATTTTCATAAATTGTAAGCATCTATATTTTTAGGATCCAAAGAACCATAGCATAGATGACCCCTTATCTCTGATCCCTAAACATTTAAACTAATCTAATAGGAAAGGATCAGAGATGGGGAGATAAACAGGGGCAGGGACAGCAGCATGAAAATAGTTGTGCAAGTAAAAGCAACTGGGTGACTGTCACACCCATGAAAGGGACTATTCATAACAATTGGATCATCAGACACAAGGCAAAGCCAAATGACCCATGTTAAAAAATGTGTAATGCTTACCTTTAAGCAATAAAATACATGTTGTTCATGAGAAGATAGTATCCTTCTTAAGCAATTTTCTCAGCTTCCTGAATGTACACAGGGAAGGAAAAATTGACTTGAATCATGCCATGATTGAATGGCAGACTGAAGAAAGGTCATTATGAAGGTTGTCTGTGAGCAGATATGTGAGCAACTGTGACTGAAGCCATGTCTTATCTTTTCCTTTGATAAACTGAAGAGGCTGAGATGAAATGTGAAGTTGAATTTCATCATTCTTCATGAAACATGTAATTTCTTTTAACTATGCTGTTTTGAAATAAGGCTCCTCCCTGTTTGGAGGCCTTTTAAATCCACAGTCCACCAGATTCCCTCATCTGAGTTGATGATGTCCATGTTTATTTATGCCTACAAGAATATCCATCACACATACAAATGTGCTTAACTGCTCCCAGCTGAGTTGGTTCATATATACATTTTGCAAAAGGACTTCATAATGAGCATGTGGTTTTTTTTAGGAATATCTTCACCTCTTTATCCTGCTAAGAAATGAGTTGATATCTCTGTCTTACTGTATCCTGCTAAGAACATACTCTAACTGAAAAGAAAGGGGGAAAAATGAACGGACAAAGCAACCTATCCACTGATTTAATAATCTATATTTCAAAAAGAGATGGGCTTTTTTCCATTTACTGGTAACAAGAATCCATGCACTGTACTAAAAACTGACAGCTGTGGTTAAAATCTTGTATAAATATGTAAAAAAAAAGAAAAGGTGAATTTCCTTAGTTCTGTTAAATAGTCATGTAAACGCATCGTCAACGACTGTTCATTTCATTTATTTTAATTATTTAAATTTTCAGTTCTCTCAGGTTAATTTTACTTCCTTTGTGGGTGTTTTGAATGCTTAATTGGATTCTGAGATGGGGAAAATGTCCAGGGCTGGTAAGAAAATACACAATCAGTAGTTAAAGAATCTACTGTTAAATGGATTACATGTGGTGACCACGATTAAAACAAATTCTGTCACAATGGTGGCGTGTGGAAGGGCCAAAATCCGGAAGGTTTATAGAAATAGAAGACATCAGCTGATGAAGCCCATACTGAGCCAGGAGGGGAGCGGTACCGTGGGATCTGCGGGCTGCTCCTCGTGTCCTGTGGGAGACGATCTCCCTCACGGCACCCCGGCAGCGAGGAGCACCTGGCACCTCGCAGCACCAAACATTTCAGACGTTAGAACTGGAATTAAAAGTCTGAGCTCGTGTTTCCCCGGGTAGAGCTGAGGCATCCCTCGGGCTTTTGCCGGTACCGAGCTGCCCGGGATCCCGGGATCCCGGCCCGC
>WEIU01003336.1:55300-85388 GCA_013389925.1 Aegithalos caudatus
GCTGGGGCACGGCCCGGGGGAGGCGGTCAGGCTGCACCGGGGGACGGCGGCAGGAAAGAGCCGGCAGCCCCTTCCTGCCGCCCGCCGCCGCCCCTCCAGTCCCCGCCGGGCTTCCACCCCTTCCCCTCGCTCCCGACCGTGCAGTCTCCGACCTGAGTCCCCTCTCGCCTTTCCCCTCCCGCTGTCGGTCCCTCCTCTTCCCCCGGGCTCTCGGCGTGTCTCCTCCTTCCCCACCACGTCCTCGGCCACCCCGCCGCAGAGCGGAGCGCTGCGGGCCGCGCTCCCGCTGCCTTCGCCCATCGCAGCCCCTGGAACGCGGGGAGAGGAGCCGAAGTTCGGCCGGCTGGGGCTGCCATGGCCGTGCCTCAGCTGCGGCGGGGGTGCTGTGACATCCCGAGGGGTGGCAGGGCGCGCTTACTGCTGCGGTGGGGATGGCCGTAATTGCAATTAAATACGGGCATCGGGGAAGCTGTCGGGCTCGGGTGGATACTCATTGTCTGTGGAGTTAGACCTTTGTGAGCTGCCACCTCGCAGTTTTCAAACTGGATTAAAAAACGCGTTAAGGGTCCAGCTCGTGATGATTAATGTTATACACTGTAGCTGCTGTTTGCGGGAATATTGTTAGTTGCGGTGGAGGATCTCCACCTTTTTATCCTTCAAGTCTTTAAGGGCAGCCAGCCCCACTGCTCTAGAAACATCATGCTGCAAACTGGCAGATGCAGAGGTGGTTGCATCAGCTGTCTGGAACATTTAGCATAAGCCTTTCCAACCACCAGTGACACTCCTCACAAATCAAAACAGACCCATATGAGGCTTCAATGTGTGAACTTTTTTTTAGAGCTTATAACCGTGGTTGTGATTTTTTTTTTTTTTTTTCTGTTGAACTGTCTTGCCTCTTTGGCAGTGACAGGAAAGAATTCCCTTCCCTTTATCTGCACACTTTATAGGCTCTTCTTTTTATTGTGTTTGTGTTACTGTATTGTGAAATGTATTTTAAACTCCTTGGCTAAAAAATAAATTCCATTTGACAGTCAAGAGACATTTTACAAGGCAGCAATGAGGAGGCTTTGAAATGTGCTTTCATATATACAGAAATTGACAGAAATGTGATGAAGGTCTTTAGGTGATTTGAAATTACTAATCTATTAAATGTGTAATGAACATCAGGCTAAAGATGTACAGACTATAGCCATTTAAAGATTAAGCTGCAGAATAATCACTGCAGTACCGTTTACATATATATATATATATAATGCATTATATTAAATAAAGGTGGGATGCTTAAAGGACAGCCTTTTGCATCACTTAGCTGTATGATTTTATGTACATTCTCAAATGAAGCAAATGTTTTTATTCAGAAACTTTTACCTTCATGGTTTTGTGTGGCAATAGTAAGTTACAAACCAAGTACATAACATGGAATATATAGAGAGCAGTATCACTTGTCTGTTTTGACCTGTAAATAATTGAAGAGGGAGATAAACTCTAATAGCTTATAGTAGTTAGTAAAGAATGATCCTAGAAATCCATGATCCTATGAGAAAGCATGATGGACCGTCTTTTGAAAATGCTTCCTGTACAGATAATTTAATATTGATTTGTATTACAGTCAATGACATCTTCAAACTGTCTTGCAGTCTTTGCTATAAAATTACACAGCCTGAAATTACATTGCTCTGTTTTAGCAGAGAGAACACAGAACCATTTGACCTACACACATGAAATGAAATATCTGAGATCCAGTGAAAGTTTCCTGTTTTCAGAGATCTTTATTTTATAAAAGAAATAAAAGAAAAATAGGTCTCTCCTTGTTATAGATCCAGGGATCAGTGACTGTAGGTTTTGATACTCAAATATGCAGAATCCAGTAAGATAAGCAATCTTCCCACTATGGATCCTCTCCAAACATGTAGAAATATTCATTTAATCCATAGTTTTTAGCTGTTCTATTCTTTGGGCCCTAAAACAGCTCACTGTCCACTCTTTCAGTAATTCTCGAGAAATCTTCGGTTTTTATTAAAAACAAATGATAATAGAAGTGAATTGCCTTTGCTGAATGAAAGATGGGTAGTAGTACATAATTATACTGGGGGTGGTAGGAAAATATCCTAAACCAGAAGTTCTCCTTCTCATCCTTATTTAAATAATGATGGAAAATCTGCTGACTAATAATCTGCAAATCAATAACAGGAGGTGACAGGAGTTTCTTGAAGATGGATTTTTCTGCACTCAAAAATACTCATTAGGTAAATTGTATACATTCCTAATGGCTCTTTAGGTTAAAATGTTGATGTGGTCAGGTATTTTAATTGATATTAATATGTTACAGATTTTAAAAAAACAGACTTTGTATTTGACTGTTATGATCTTCACAATCTTATTCATGAAGTATTTAAGCTGGTTCAGTGATATATTCTGTGAGGAAATACAACATTTGCTGTGATTCAGCACCTCCCTCCCCCTAGTCTTAGGGAGCTCAGCATCAAAAGAGATTAGTGAAACCGTGGACTTAAATGAAAAGAACAAAATTAACATTGGAAGAAGACTTCTAAAATAAAATATCATTATGGCAATGAAAACAGTTTGAAACAGCTTTAAGTTGAAGCTTGTAAAACCTTCATTTTTAGGACAGTTTTTATTCTGGAATTATATGTTTGACATACCTGCTAAATTTTGTGTCTTCTAATGAGTGTGTTTTAAGAGAGTTCCTGTATTGCAGCATTGTATGGCTTGTCAGAGAGCATCACAATATTTTCCAAGTTCAATGGATGTTTCTAATGGTTTAGGTGCTTTCTTTAACGATATTTCTGTAAAATTGCTTTTCAGATTTCAACTCACTTGTATTTAATTTCCATACTTGAAGCTTTACTTATAATTGAGAGATTTTGTATTTCAACATTTTGGAAAATTATTTTCATTAAGATTACATGTGTTCTACCAGTTCTTAAAGGCCTGGCTGCCCAGGAGTAAAACCTGGCTGTGCCAGACAGAGTATTGTAATATTTAACAAGACATAGTAGACATAAACAAATACAAATGTATAAAGACATGTTTAGGCCACAATCTGTTTGTTTTGGTCAAACAAGAAGTAAAAGTGAGTCTATGTTTTGTTTCCCCATATCAAATGGAATTCAGGGTCACAATGCACACAACAGTTTACAACAAAATTGTGATAACTACCTGTATTACTGGTATTCCCTTGGAGAGTGATGTGGCAATATGAGTAATTCCATTAGTTGGCCTCTGTATCATAAAGGAAAGCTCTTTGTGTAAGAGAGAGTTTGTAGGTGACAACGTTTCCTATACACAGCATGGCTTATCTAAAGTGTAAGCATTTAGTAGACGTAGATAAAACCTATGTGATACTTGAATTCTAGTTATTTTGTATGGTATTAGATAACAAAACCTAGGACTAATGAAGTCTTGTGAATCTTGCTAAATTATCTTTGAGTGGGCTTTGACCTTTATCATTTGGTAGCTGCAAAACTGGTGCTTTGGCAGCTCTGAGAGGAATCAATATTTCTAGAAGTTGTGTGGGTTTGTAGGCAGGACTGTAGATTGATATAAACTGTAGTGAGCAGATAGATTCTGCCATGTCAAAAACTGGTTCTCATGTTGTTGAGAGCAAATTTTAAATGGGAACACTTAATTTTTATCCAGGCCTGTTGATGGCAGAGTAAGAAGGAAATTAGTTAACTGTATTAAACAAAGTAGACATGAAATTGTCTTATTAGAAGACACTGGATAAGCTCAGTTTAGTGTCAGTATATGAAATTAATAGACCAATGTAGAACCTTCTGCTTTTAAAACAGAAATAGGACCTGCTAATTGCTGCTAATGTGTACGCTGGCATTGCATTCTTCAGCAAGCCCAGGTCTGTCAAGCTTTAAAAAGTTTCAGTAGTCTTATCAGCTGACTTTCATCAGCATCAATGATTACTAATTCTAATCAGTTTAGTTAGATTTATTCCATATGCTCTAAGACTGTAAAATCTGTACATAGTAAAAGACAAATTTACGTCTGTTTATAAGGTTGGAGAGAGGTAATTTGCACATTTTATGTTCTGGGAAATTGTATTCATTGTGCCTAGTTGGTGTCTCAGTGGTTCTTGACTGAGCTTAGAAATTCATTGAAATAAAAGAAAAAACAACACAGATTATTTGCAGGCAAACTTTTTGTCTCCACACAGTTACCTGATCCCATTACCCTTCTCAGTTTCTTGAATTTGTTCTCTCCCATTCCAGACAGGCTTTAGGTTTATTGTGCAACTATCCAAAGAATTCATTCCAAAAATGTACTATACTGTGCAAGGGAAAGGATTGTAAAAATCTACCCATTTTAAGAAAAACTTGAGCATTATGGTGGTAAGGTAATCCTTTTGACTCTATAGAATTATTTCAGAGCATGGAAAATAGAGAGAAATTAAGAGTATTACCTAAAAAGAGCATTTTCTCTTCTTCCAAACATCCCAGTCCAACACTGAGAACATCTGTTTACATCTATACATCAGACTGGTAACTTTTCATCACTGGTCACAGTGATTGTTCTACGTAGTTGTTCCAGCCAGCTTGTTTTGTGAGGTGCATCTCTATCTTTGTCCCAGTTACAGCTACTTTGAACTGCTAAAGTTTGGTTCGGGTAGTCTGTGATCAATTTGAAATATGCCCTTCAGAAAGTATTCATAGGAACTCTTGCTGGAATAATGCTTATATATGTAAAAACCTCTCTAGAAATGGGTTGAGCAAAGTTCATACAAAGCTCTGCAAGTGTTCATATCATGTATTTTAGTGTACATTGTTGTAACTCTAAATAACTCTGATATAGGAACATGCACTGTAGAAACATTTCACACCACCGTCATCTCAAAGACTGGTGTCATTGAAGTCAGCATGAGTTTTGGCTTTCATTTCAGATAAGCGACATTTACTTGAACCTTGATTTATGGTTGGGTTATGCTGATCATGCTTAATTTGGAGGTTTGCAATGCCATGATGGTCATAATCTTCAGAGGAGCAAAAGTTAGGGAGTGCAACATAGAGATTGTGTGATCGGGGCTGGAATCAAGGGAAAGCAGCAACGGCATCCATAAGGTGTGTTAATTTTGTTTTCCTCCTAGGGAATCTTTTAAGAAGAGTTTTTAAAAAGCCATAACTTTCCTCCCTGAATCCAACTTCCTTATAGAGAGAGATGGTATAAATATACACATGCTACAGACTGAATTTGCAAATGACAAAGTAAAAATATTTTCTCTACTGAATCAATCGTGGAAATTACAGGTTCTTATTAGCTTTGTAGTTTCCAGAAGTTTAAGACTAAACTCATCCCTCGAGTACCCCATACTTGGGGCTTAATTTGATACTGTGTGATTTGCCTCATTTAACAAATGTCAACAAAATCTTGGTCTCTCTTTGTGACTCTGTAGTAACTTTACTGCAGACATATGAGCAGATCCTGAGTCTGATGGTCTTATTGGACTGACTTGAACAGAAAAGTGATAAACCTATATATGACTTGAAATAGTCTTGAGATATTTATTCAGTGCTGTTTTCCTTTTGTATTTGATTGTTAACCCCCTTCAGGCACCGTGTTTGTGAATGTGAAGTTTAAATCCAGTAGGTAGGCAACAGTTGTAAGAAGCCAGAATTACACAATGTCTGATTTGTGCGAGTGTATTTTCTTGCTTTACACTCAGCACAGGATCCCAAGGCAGTCATGAAAGGTGTGCAATAAGTTTGTGCAAGGAGAAGCTAATTTTCTTTGAATAAAACAGTTATTTAAAGTATGTTTTTTTCAAAATTCAGTTGGTACTCTTCCTAATGATAGTAGTTTTTTTCCTCATTACTTTTAAACCAGAATTGAGCATGCTATAAACTTCTAAATACTTTGCTTCTAGTTAGAGCATAAATCTCTAGGTCTCAGTCTCAAGGATGAAATTTCCTTAGTAAATTTCTGAGCTTCCACTCAGTGTTGAAAGAGCAAAGAAAAGGTAGGCAAAATGACTCATGTTTTCCATTGAAGAATAATACAAAGCAGTAAAGCATTGTTTTCTAAATCTATTTTCTTTAAAACAATACCTTTAAGAAATATATCTTTTTAGTATATACATCAAAAAAACCCACCTTGGACAAAATTGTTCATCTGCTTTGAAGTCCAGGTAACAAAGTTTGATCTATCAATGTTGATAGTATATGCATCACCCAGAAAGGTAATTCATGCTACTAACACACTGCTCCTAATGAAAGAAATGTGATTGTGGTAGTAGTAAAGAAGTCTGAATAAAGGTGTAGTAATAAATGGGAAAATATTTCTTCGTACAGTTACATATTTCAGTTTCAGTCTTCCATAATCAAGAGCAATTAACAATGGTTTTAAAAAAGAAATGTTTTTTTGATAAATAATGCTTTTGGTTTGAGAAATAGTCCCTTGAAGACGTATGCTCAGATTTAGCTAAAATTATATACTTGTTTTTGTTCAATTGTATAGACTTCTTGTGGCGTGTGCAAGGTAGTATTCACAACTATTTTTACTTGAAAAACTCCCATTTTGCTAAAAAAGTGAAAAATGTTGGAAAAGCGTGTTGATAAAAACCTGTTCTATTTGAGTTTAATTCATTTCAGTCAAAACAGACACAATACAAGTTATATTTGCTGTAGTGAAATTGATGATAATTATTATCTGACTTCATGCAACTTCTTAGTCTTCCTCAGCTGAAAATGCCAAGATCTGTGTTTAAATGTTAATTCACTAAGTTCTGAGCTGAATTATGTTATCTCAGGATGGAGGAAGACAAAGAACTTGGACATGAGTAGGCATAACCAGATGCAGGGCTCACTTGTTCCATGGTAGCTTTTGGAGCACCGTGTTCTTGTTTGTGGTCTGGGATTGTGAGAGCACATTTAGTCACAGTTGCTCTGAGTTGATGAAAACATTTCAAAATATATTTAAGCTAAATTTCTGAAATCTCAGCATGCCTGTAAGGCCTGTGAGAAATGCTTCAGAATCATTCCAGGTAGATAAACAGAGCTTACAGATACAAAATGGAATGCAAAATGTTTGGTGTGACTCTTGTGCATTGAGAGGGAAGTACTGAGGTTTTCTGGAGAGACAGAGTGAACAGGCTTCTGTGGATTTTACAACAGGTTAAGAAATGGATTCCTGGGCTTGTCTCTTGGCAACACACACTGACACAATTTCCACAGCAGTTTCTAGGCTGTGGTAGTATCTGTGACCTCTTCTATCCCTCAGGCCATAGCTACATAATCACTTTAATTTTACATAACTATGCACAGCAGCCAAAAAGGGCAATCTTCCCCCATTGCTCCCAGCAGCCCATTCCTCTCCCGTCCCCTGTGCTGGCCCTAGCATTTGTATGATTGGTCAATCAAGAAACCAGTCTGGCTGAAAACTAAGCCCAAACCCCCAGCTGCAGTATTTTTTTACAGTGGAACAAGTAATGAGATACTGAAGAAGTTTGAGATTTGCACAGCTATGGGTGAAGATGTCTCCAAAAGTCCATCCCCTTTGGGTCTCACTTTTGCCTGATGCAGTGGTGCTGTGTAGCTCTTCTGGATGGGGCCTTGGCCAACAGGGCTTATGATTACACATAAATTTACTGATTACACATAAATGAAGATAACTGTTAACATAATTTTTCAATAACTTTATCTTCTTTTTTGTTGTTTTAAATTGTGTTCAATGTTGGTGCACTAAGTGTTAAAAAACGTTTTGAGTCTGTCTTTCATTCTTAGGACCAGTGATTGTGGAGGTAAGTGTGAAATAATTTGCTGAGAGGGCTTAAGTTAGCTATAGGCCTGGGAGGAAAGAAAGAATCAATGTAAATGAAACTTCCAGAGGCCTTGTAGCATAGTGTTACATCTAACTTTCCATTTTCAGCACAGTGCAACATTGATATTTTATTTCATTCTGGGGAAAGAGGGGAGAAGGCTGGCACTTCAAATTAGCAGCAGCTGCAGAATTAAGACAAGGGTGTTAGTGACTCATTTGGAAAAGTACTAGCTAAAACATTCTGTCTCCTAGAAAAAACATTAAAGGAGGGTTTATGATACAAACTTTGAATTTTATGAATAGTGTCAGTGACCCTCTGGTTTCCTCCAGGTAGCTTTCCTGATTAGTGACCATTTGCTTTTGACGGTTGCACATGAAAGTGAAGGATACACGAGGACATTTTGGAGGGTGAAACATGGCTCCTGGCAGGGTCAAACACTCCAGAATGCCTCTTACTTCTTTTGACCCAGGCAGTTGTCCAAAAGCTCAGATGATTATTGTTCCAGGTAGCTGGAAAAAGGGGCTATACGTAGTAGTTTCTTTGATGCGTTTGAATAAATGACAGAGTAGTCAAACTCCTGTTTCTCTGAACACAGGGAACTTGGATCACAGAAGGAGTTTCTTTGTTCTCAGTCCCAGATTTCTTTCCCCAATTCACTGTTCTCACTGCTTAGGCCTTTTACTGGACTGTATTCACAGTATTTATATTTAGGTTGCTCTCTACTCTTTCCACATCTGTATTTGGGTGAGGTTTTTTTCCTTTCTCTGATGAATATAGGTATTTCCCTGTTTTATGCCCAGGTCCTACAAATGGCTTTATTTAGAAGAGCAGGCTACTGTAAGAAGAGATGGCTAAGGGGAGATCTAATTGCTGTCTAAATGTATCAAATAAAAATGCATTGAAAAAAAATGGAGACAGACACTTCTTGGAGATGCATGGGGATGGGATCACAGGATAATTCATGTTGGAAGGGACTCCAGGAGCTCTCTAAATCAGCCTTCTGCTCAAATCAGGTTTGTCTTAGAGCATTGTTTGGTCTGTTCTAGAAAGTCTCCAAGGATGGAGATGCACAGCCTCTCAGCACAACCTGTTCCATTGCTAGCTATTCTTGTAGTGATTTTTTTCCCTTATTTCCAGTGTGAACCTCTTTTTTTTCAACTTGGGCTCATTGACCTATCCTCACACCATGGACCACTGTAAGAACCTGGCTCCTTCACCTTGATAACCTCATGAATTTCCATTCTGTAAATGGAAAGCTGCTATTAACTCCCACCAAAGCCTCCATTTGTCCAGCCTGAGCAAACCCATTTCCTTCAGCTTTTCACAGAATATGTGATCCAGCCCCCAGCCATCTTGACAGCCCTGCACTGAACTCGCTCTGTCTTATCAGTGCCATTTACTGGGGGCTCAA
This sequence comes from Aegithalos caudatus, assembly GCA_013389925.1. Lineage (NCBI taxonomy): Eukaryota > Metazoa > Chordata > Aves > Passeriformes > Aegithalidae > Aegithalos > Aegithalos caudatus. Next base: position 64,498 of record WEIU01003336.1, read on the forward strand.
AACTGCGTGTGGGATTCCGAATGGAGCCTTTCAAATGGGGGATAGTCACCTCCCTTCCTGAATGCAGCCCAGCAGGAACACCAGAGCACGCTGCTGGCTTATGCTTGGCTGGCTGTCTGCCACAGCCCTGTTCCAGCAGAGCTGCTCCTCAGCCAGTCAGTTCTCAGCTGACATAATTTCAAGGGACTCTTCCTTTACAGGTGCAGAACTTTGCACTTCTCTGAGGTAAAAATGTTAAATGCACCAGTATAGTGACTTCTTGTGAGTGCTCCTTGTGGTCCAGGCATGACATTCACTGCTCTCCCCTTGTCTACAGAGCTGGTAGTTTTATCATAGAGGGGAATAGGCAATTGGATGCAGCACAGGGGACAAAATTAGGGCACAAGGAAATTGTAATTAGATATGACGAATTTTCTTTTTTTCACAAGTGTGACCTGAAGGTACTGAGAGAGGTTCTGGAGTCTCTCAGAGATGGTAAAAAACTGGACAAGGTCCTGAGCTGCCTGCTCTTGAAAGGAAGTTGGAGTGTATGACCTCCAGTCCTTCCCAAACTAGTGTGTGATTCTGTAAGGCTGGCCCTGGTAGCCATCCACCAGCATAAGAGGCTCTGAAGAAACTGTTACTGTTCCTCCACATTCCATCCTTGTAAGCTATGCTATGAAATTTGGAAAGGAAAGGTACAGAAGGAAATCCCTTTTTCTGTTTAACAGAACATGCATTATACAAATATGCAAATGACATTTCAACAATCATAAAGCATGCAAATTCCCTTATCCCATTTTAGCAAATATCTTGTTTAAGCTGCTTAAAATTTGAGGTTTTAGGTTTGTCTATTTATTTTTCTCCTGGCAGAACATTATAGTGTTACGAAATTATGCTGTAAATTGTGACAGACTTGTATACATTCTTATACCAAACCACTTTTTTTAGGATAACATTTCTTGTTCCTGTATCAAATCTGAATGTGTTGATAAGTTTTTGTCTGGAACATGGATTAAAAATTAAATAAAGCAATAATTAACCCCCAAATCTTGTTTCTTTCCAAGCAGACATTATTCAGAGGTACAGCAGAAATACTGAGGAAGGCAGTATTCTTTCTAGTAGAAAAAATTGGAAGAATTGACATGTTCCTATTGCTTTTCACTAACAGTTCTGCTATATTTTGCATGACTTTTCTTCCAAATTACAGTAAGTTCATCAGCTGCAGGAGCTATGGATACATGAAAGGCTTCCAAAGCCACCCACCCAACTTCTTTAGCTTGTTCTGCTTTTATTAGCACTTCTTTCCAGTGTCTTTTATATACTCTCCCCCAGATTTTCTAAGGATTTTCAATGGCAGGTATAATAATAGGAACTCACATGTTCCCAAATCCTGGAGTTAAAGATGCTGCTTTTACTAGATCTTAAAAAAAGCAAAATCACAGCTATGGTTGTCAACCAGATTGGTGATGAGAAAAACATGTAAAACCTACCAAATGTCAGTTCATTTTTACACTAAACTGATCATAGTTGTCCATTAATTCTGAAAATAAGGTTTCTTTTTAGGTACCAGAATATAAATTTAGGGACCCAACACTGGATTAAGTTGGCCCTAAGATGACTTTCATTGCCAGAAAGTCAAAGATAGCAGCATTATCACTGCAAGTGATTATAACAGAAAAGTTACCAGTTGAACACTTCTGTATTTTTTTCTTTTGGAGTCCTGAAGTGTTTACCCTGGTGATGACTGGGCTATCCAAATATATAAAAAAGTGCAGATTTTTCCAAAAATATAGACTTGGGGAATAAAATGAAGATACATTTATGTATTGGGGTTGTCTTTGCTCTTAGGAATTTTAAATGCTATTCTTGGGTTTTATTTAGTTGAGGGCCTGGGTCTAGAGAGGAGTGTTACCAAGCATCTGACACTTACATGCTGAGTAGCTGTGCTCATTTCTCTGAGAAATAGCAAAATACCATTAGTAAAAATTAAAGAGAATGACAAAAGTTTACTTTGCCTTGTTGCCCCCTGAAGAGGCAGAAAAACAACCATGCATATTTTATCTTTGTTGCCCTTTTTCTTTTAAAATTGAAAGTGAAATTCTATGTCAGATGAATAATTGAATAATGATCAAATGAATAATAGATACTTTTTTATTCATATGAAATATAATGGGTCATTTTCCATGCTTACTTACACTCTAGTCAGCTCTGTCAAGGTTAGTGTGAATGGCTGCTCTTTTATTGATACTTACATGAAGTTTAGAAATGTGTATATGATGAACAACAGAACTCCTGGCATTTCTGTAGCACACCTTTTAAGAGTAGTTTATCTGAGTGTTGTCTTCCAAAATGTGTTCTGCCCTTCTCATTGATGGAAACTGTGCTACTGCTGTCATCCAGGGAGGATGCTGCACATCCCAGTGCTCTGGTGGTGGTTGTATACATGCATTTTTAAAATGTGTTGGATATATAGACTAGTTTAGATTTACCTACCAGTTGTGAAAAAATATTCATAGTTGGTTCAATTTCCTTGACTGACAAATTATTGTTATTCTTTGATCTTTGGAAGTGTGGTGCCTCCTCTGCAGGATAGCCTGTGCTTCAAGTGATTTAGATATCAGGCAACTAGTGAAGTATGGATGTGCATTTATTATTTAAAAATACTCTTGGTTGCTGTCTGTGTAATTATTAATGTGTAAAATGGTCACTAGTTTGTGATTTTTTCATAAATTAGGACCTCAGTCCTTCTCTTGACAATGATACTGAGTTCCATGTGTTCTTTAATTTAAATGCCCATAAAATCTAGTCTTTGCAGAAAAATCATGAATCAAAATCTTCCTTTTATGTCAAGAAATAATAAACATCATCTTAAGTTGAATATTTATTTTATGACAGCCCCCCATTTTTCACTTTAAATGATCTGGAAAATCTCCAGACCATACCAGACAGCCTGTAAAAGTTTAAAGCAGAGTTCAGGAGCCTCTGGATGCCTTGGAGACAGAGGAAAGAAGGCTCACCAGTATCAAGGGTTGTATACAGATTTGAGCAACTCTGGCTTGCCTAATTACTGGAGGATGTTGGGAGACTGAGCTGGGATTTCTGGGAGTAGAGAGTTGAGAGCCGTGTCTGGGAGTGACAAATGTTTCACAGTTTTAGTGAGAATCTTTCGATAATTGATGCTTACAGGAACAGCATCTAGAAAAGAGGAAATCATGTTTCGGAATGCCACTGAGATAGCAGCAGAGAAGTAGTCTGGGTTCTGTAGTTTTGTTTAATGTTGGCTTCACAGAAGTGACAGACACTTTTAGAACTCCGCACTGTTGGTCCTTGCTGCCACACTGAGGCCCAGAGCACCTGGTCTCAAGAGTGGTGGGTTTGCACAGAAGAGAGGTGGTTCCATGGGACTGTTCCAGTTTGATTTCTCTGCCCCCAGCACTGAGCTTGTCCCTGGAAGTGGCTTAAATAGGCTCTGAAAACCTGGCAGTAGGCCTGTCTCTTGAGCCTTGTGTTGTCATTTGAGATAGGAAAAGAGGAAAAGGTAACTGAAAAGTACAAAGCCAAATGGAGGGAAAATGTAAGGAAAATTAATTTTGAAAGAGGAAAATTGCTGTAGGGAACTGATAAGGGAAAAGAAAAAGTGAAAAGAGCAGAGAAGGGCAGAAGCCAAATTCAGTGGAGAGGCTGTGGCATGTATGCCAGAGCATGGCACAAGAAGACAACTCCAGCTGCCAGGCCATCCATGGGGAGCTGCATCTCAACAAAAGGAGATTGAAGGCAGTATTCTGCAAGAAATCAGTTTGGGGACTGCTAAAGTTCAGCAAGAATAAAAGGTTATTTTTACAAAAACAGTGGATGATTTGGGGGAAAAGACAGACAAGACCTCTGGGTAAGGCCTTGTTTTATACAGATTATGAGAGGACAAAAGGTGTTTCTGGGGCAAATGTATCAGTTATCTTTGCCTCTTATCTGCTGCAATCCTGTTGTGCTACTGGATATAGAGTTACAGAGGTAAACTCAGAACTGAGGAGTTTGCAATTTCTTTTTACTTCTTGTCACTTATACTTTTTTTTTTTCCTCATATTATACTGAAATGGAAGTAAATGCAAGAACTTCCTGAACACTCTCTCAAGTGATGTGGGGGTGTTGCAATTCTTTTTGATATTTTATATGTTCATAAATTCTCTTATCCTGATAGGCCTGGCATGAACCTGAATCCAAGAAAGTATACAGTATAGCAAATACTAAATGGAGTTGGTATCTACTTAGCAGACAGAATATCACTGCTCCTAGCAGAAGTGGCTAAACAGAAAAGAAACCCAAAAGGCTCCCCTCTCAATATAAAATCAGATATACCAAGTATACATGGCAAGTAGAGCTCAGTTAAAATTATGCAGTATATCTGTCAGAATGAAACTTGGAATTTATAGTAACATTCTTTTGTCTGTAGGATTCATGCATAGAGAGATATGCTTTCTTATATTAAAGTTTTCCTTGCTCATTTGTGCTGTTTGTACTATGCCAGAACCCTTATGTGTCTGTGATGCCAAGTCCATCACTGCAGCCTGAGGAGATCCTGTGTTTTTCACTAGAAGTAAGATTCTAGCCTGGTTTGGTGAGCAGGGAGGTGGGCTTTCTGTTTAAATTAAGATCACTTAGAGGAAAAAGTAGGACCAAAAGCAGGTTACAAGTGCTCAAGTCATCACTGCAGAATAGTATTTGTGGTTTCTATACTGAAATAGAATGATCTATAAATTTTAATTCATTTTATGTGAAATGGCCAGAATGAGTGCATGTTATGGCCTTTGGCAGTAGTGGAGATCATGGTACTCCAAATGAGTGGCACACAGAGTTTGTATTTTTCTGTCACAGCCTACCCTTGTGGAGCAACACAGCCCACAAAAGGGCTTCAGTTTTATGGAGGAGTTGCAAATAATGCAGAGTGATTTTGCACTTTTAGTATGCTGTTCTGAAGCTATAATTGCATCCAAACAAGAGAAGATCCTTTTTATTTCTTTCAGGTTTAATACCTCCCTTCTGTAGCTTTTGGTTTTCTTCCTTTTGGATTTTTTTTTTTTTTTTTGTTTTTTTTTTTTTTTTTTTTTTTTTTTTTTTTTTTTTTTTTTTTTTTTTTTTTTTTTTTTTTTGAATCACAGGTTATATTAGTGATGTTAACACTCAAAAATTATAAAATCTCAGAGTTTTGCAGCATATAGTTCCATCCTGCATCTCTCTTGTGTGCAAACATCCCCTGAGAATGGTGTTTGGCATCTCGTTCCTTGATTCTGACAGCAGGGATCATTGAGAGGTAACTGCTGTGCCAGCACTGGGCACAGTATTAGCACAGTGAGCACTGGTGGAAGGCCAGGTTTAAGAATTTGTTAGATATTCTGGAAAATTTATCCCCAAATAGTTTCAAGTGGATGGAGCTTTCTTGAAAAAAAAGAGTGCCATTGTCCAAAACAGCTTAATCCACTTTCAAAGCCAGCTAAACAAGAAAAGAAATTCTTCTGTAAGGTGATTGCCATATAACTTGTAGATGTAGTTATATTTAAATCTGTTAATGGATGCATGAGGCTTCTGTTCCTGCTTCTTTCCAGGATGAAGCCTTAAAGGTTTGATGATAGGGAAGTAAACATGCTGGAGTGTTAGAGAGTAAAAGCTGTCAACGGTGTAGAATATTGATGCTAACAAAATTTAGAGCTTGTCTGCACTTAAAAATATAATGGAATTTATAAGGAAATGCTTTTCTGGAATTATTGAGCATATTAAATTCCCATATAGATGTTCATGTATCTACACATCCCTATCCAGGGTTATTTCAGAGTACTGGTAATTTTCCAAATGTAGACAAGACTTAATTAAGCTGACTCAGTGTGCTAAACTCATGTCACCTAAAACTCTATTAACTATATTGTCCTCTAATTAATGATTTTAATAGTTTTAATTATATGACTAAATCCAGTAATAGCAGAAGTAAATAAATGCACAATTAATATTTATTCACTTCACTAAGTGAGCATTTTGCCAGCCTGCAGTATTCAGGACTGGGCTGCAGAGCACTTGGCAGAACACAGATGAGATTTCTCTGCATTCTTTTTGATGTCTCTTTTCTTGAGAATTGTAAGTACTCAAATTACACAGGTATCTTGAAATTAATTTTAAATTGAAAGGTTTCTAGGATGTGCAGTAGTGCAAAACACAAGTGATTACATGAGTGTATCCTAACTATATTAACACATTTAATTAAATACCAGGAGTTTTAGAAGTAAAAAGTTATGTTATACAGAGGAATTAATATGAAGTTGCTTAGCTTTATAAAAACCACATTTACTATGATGCATATATAGATGTATATTTAATTACAGTAAGTGTTAGCATGAGAGACCAACTCTGCTCAGTTGTAGCCCTCCAATTAAAATTGGAGGCGAATGGAGTTAAATAAGTAATGCCAAGTAGAATTTAATGCTAAATACAGAAGAAAAACCTCAGTTGCAGTGTGCAGCATGTTCTACTTTTGTGACTCTTACATACTTCAAAGAGAATTGTACATTTGCATCCAAGGGCAGAAATTGGCCATGTGCTTGGAAGCATGAAATCTCTCAAGGTAATACTTCATAACTATGGAATTTATCCCATGACTGATATGTAGCTAAGAACTGAGAATCAAGTTACACATTAGGAATACTTGAAATAAGTATTTTTCTAGTTAAAGAGAGCATTATGCTGGGTAAACAGCCTATGTTTTCTTTTTCTAGACATGCATTAGAGCATAAATATATGAAGCATTTAAATATGTATGTTTGTATTTGCTGGTCTAAGATGTGCAATAATTTCCTGGCTTTTCATTCTCAGAGTGAACCAGACCCTTGCAGATACAAAGGAGCTGTTTTGTCCTCAAGTGGATGCTCTTTCTGTAGTGTCAACTCTGCTCACTCTTCCTGAATCCATTCCCAGTTCAAGCTGAAGCCCCATAATGGGCAGGTTTAATGAGGAGTGTTGGACCCTTTCTGTCTTGTTTTCTTCCCATGATACTCCTGCCTTCCTAGAGTGTTGTGAGGGAAGGTGATGATCTTGATTTTGGCTCTCATTGTTGGGGAGACCCTTCTTTGTTGTCTTTGAGCGATGTAAGAAATTGCCAAGGATCCAGCCAAACCTTCAGAAAGCAATAGAAGAGGATGTTAATTTGAAATTAAATAGATAGTAAAGGAAAAGCAGATTTTCTTGTATTTGTTCTTTTGTTTGATGTTCTGTTCCTGTGAGCCTAGGTGGTCAGGAGGGTTGTCTCTGGAAGCTGGGCATGGCTCACTGGAAGGTACTTGGCAATTGCTGCAGTTTATTGTTCATTCCTCTTTGTCCCCTTGGAGCAGGCTGGCAGCCCTGCACACAGGCCAGGCATCCATTGCATGGCATGTGAGGGCTCCGGGGGCTTTCATGCCTCAGGGAAACCCAGGGCACAAATTGCCCTTAGGAATAAGCAGAAGGGATAGTAGAAGTGTTTTGTGTGATAATCCTTGGGTTTAAGGTAGACTATTACTTTTTTTAAAACTTTGTTGCATTCTGTGAGTTCAATATCCTGTGACTAATGGGTACTATTAGGGAAATCTCCAATGTTCAGAGATAATGTCAGGCTCATTGCAGACCTGATAAAGAGCAATGCAGCACATTAATCTCATTGTCAGAAGACCTATACATACACATCTCAGCTGCAACAGACATGGTATTGTTTGCTAATACTTTATTTCTGTCAGTTTTAACAACCTTCAGCTCTGTGTCACAATTTGTAAAATGCTTAATCATGAAAACAGCATTTGGAACTTATTAATGTAGTTAAGAATATTCACATGATTAAAAATCTGGAGTTTTATTTGACCTTTGCAGATCAAGTCTGAAGTATTTTGCCTGACTTTACCAGAGCTCTGAATTGCTTAAATTCTGACAAGCACATAGATTAAAATGTTGATGTGCTATACTGAGTTTTTAGAAATATATAGTTGGGGTTGGATAAATGCTATACTGATTTTTCTGTTATGTTGCAAAATAAAAGCCATTTACAAAAAAGCACATATTGCAGTACTCATCCCCAAAAAGGGGTTTCACATGAATACTGCATTTGTATGAAATCTAATGGCCATTTCTTCAGTAAAATTTCACTGTCCTGCTGGGAAAAAAAAAAAAAANAGCACTTATATAATAGAAACTTGGAACACTGTAAATTGTGTTCTTTCAGCAATAAATGAACTTTCTTCTTAAATTGAACTGAAGTTTAGGAATGCAGTGTTCTTTGTCTCATAATTGTCTGCCTACACACACTCACTCAGCACTTCGAACAACTTGCCACTGAAGAAGCACATGTCCTGTATTTTTGGTCTCAGATATATATTTTTCTAATTGAAGATGTCTTTACATTAACAAAAATAACTTCGTAATGATTATACATTAGAGGTAATGGTGCCAGTTATGCATTATTATGTGCATACATACTTGTTAGAACATGAATGATATTTTCAGAGTAACCATATATTTCATGGAACTTTTAAGTATTTTTGGCTCCATTAAAGTCTTCAACACCACATTTGTTGAATATGCACTTTTTTCCTTACTAATCTAGTATTGCCATTTGTTAGGCAGTGATGAATATGTTCTCCAGACAAGCTAACAAAAGATAATAGATCAGTTCTCCATCCAGGAAAACAACATGATGTAAAGAGAATATTAGACAAAGGCTTTAGAGGATAACCTATCAATCTGTAAAAGAAAATGTCATCCTGGTATGATGCCTCTAACTGCTTCAGAAGAGGTAAATTTAAAACCATAAAGAAAAGCAACTGTCATTAAAAGCTAAGCCTAAAAAGCACAAGCTTCATTATCGTGCTGATCTGGATGAACCTTAAACAATGTTTACAGTAAGGTTTGGAGAGTTGCCTAGCACTGGTGTATACACAATTAAACAACATAGCTGAACTTTTCTTTCATGTCAGCATACTGCTAAAAAGACCTCCATTGTACTCATACGATAGTCATTCTTGGAACTTACAACATAAACAGGAGGAGAGAACATTGGCATGTAATTCTATCCCATGGTGGCTGACTGCATCGAGGGGCACAACTGCATTTTCACCTGTACAGCTTAAGGACTAAATTATATATACAAAATAATGGTAAGGGTATAGCAAAACCTGAACTCAGTTCAGACACGGGAATGTGTACCTGAATTTGGGAGGTGCAAGTATGAACTAATAGTTATTTAACATATTGCAAAATTAAGTCTGATTGGTTTGGGCACCCTTATTTCTGTGACTGATAAGCACCCATATACATGTCCTTGCTTTGGTACAGTAACCATGAAAGGCAAACACAATTTGCTGAAGGAATAAAGGAGAGCCACAGCAACAAGCCAGGTGGTAGACTTTGAAAATGGATAATCTGAATTGTAACTGTAGTTCAGCATGTCATTAGTCCCAGAAATACTTGTGTTTCACATAATAATACAAGGAGTTCCCAGAATCACCAGTATTATTTTATATTTGTTCTATTTGTTTTTAATTTTTTATTTTAAAGTAAATTATTTTGGATACTTTTGCATACATATACATCATAATAGTTCTTGTAGTACTTGCAACTAATGTTATTTCTTCAGTTTTTCATTAACTGGCCACCCTCAATTCCTATTATGCTGTTTATTTTTATGAAGAGACAATACCTGAATGAACATTTTAAATGAAAACTTAATGGATGTATGTAAAAATGGAAGATAATGTAGGATAGGAATTTAAATCTACGGTATATTGTACAACAATTAATGAGATTGTGTGCAGTTGATGACACTACAGAAAAATGAACACTAATTGATGGTATATGAAAAATATTCCAAACTTAGATCTGTGTCCAGGAGAGAACAGTTCAAAGCTTACAGAGAAATTATAAACATAAATCACAGAATCACAGAATGGGTCAGTTTGGAAGGGACCAGACTAGGTCATTTGGTCCAACCTCTGTGTTTAAGTGGGACCATTCCAGAGCACATGGCATAGGATTGTATCCACACAGTTCTGCAATATCTCCAGTGAGGGAGACTCCACAGCCTCTCTGGGCAATCTCTTCCAGTGCTCAGTCACTGCACAGTGACCTTGTTCCTCATGTTCAGGTGGGACTTGCTGTGCATTAATTTCTACCCTTTGCCTCTTGTCCTGTTGGTTGGTACCACTGAGCACAGCCTGGGCCATCCTCTTGTCACCCTCACTTCGGATACTGACAGACATTGGTGAGGTCACTTCCCGGTTGTCTCTTCTGGAAGCTGGACAGGCCCAGCTCCCCCAGCCGTTCCTCATAAGAGAGATGCTCCAGACCTTTCATTGTCTTCATAGTCCTCTGCTGGACCTGCTCCAGAAGCTCCATATCTCTTTTCCTGATAAGCCCAGAACTGGACAGAGCACTCCAGATGTGCCTCACCAGGGCTGAACAGAGGGGCAGAATCAGCTCCTCCAACCTGCTAGTACTGCTCTTCCTAAAGCACCCCAGGATCCCATTGGCCTTCTTGGGCACAAGGGCACTGCTGGCTCAGGGGCAGCTTGTTGTCGACCAGGATCCCCAGGTCCTTCTCCATGGAGCTGCTTCCCAGCAGGTCAGCTCCCAGCCTGTGCTGGCATGTGAAGTTCTTTCTCCCCAGGTGCAGAAGCCTGCATTTGTTTCAAATAGATAATGTTTTCTTTCAAAAATCCTTTTTCTTAATCAAGACCTCTTGACCTTTGCTTTCTGTTGGAGTAGTACTAATCCTGTGCAATTTCAGATAACCACAACACTCACTCATCAGAGATGAAAACAGGTTTTTGTGTTATTTGCAGACTTGAAATTAAGGTGTTTAACCTATACATTCCTTTCACTGAGCTGTTTTTACTGCTCATTGACCAAAAGTTATTCACACTGCTGTCTGAAATTGTAGTTTATTACAGTTGTGATAGAATAATTATATTCTACTCTATACTAGGGCTGTTAATAAGAGGAAAACCAATCATTTTATGTTGTCAAGTCCCTCAATCCATCAGTGGTGAATAACTTTCAGTTTTCAAAAAAAGGCCTCTCATTTATCTGGACAGATACTCAGCTGGAGAACAGTGGCATGCCAGTATTATTGCTTTAAAAAATCAGAATTTAGGAGTAGTGCATGGACTCTTGTAGGAAAACTAGATAAAAAAATTCATTAGCAATCCTGTGGCATGCTTCCTAACAGCATTAGAAAGTGCTCTTCCAAGCAGCCCAATCAAGAAGTGAGTGTACAGGGACTTTATTACCTTTCAAGTATATTTTCTCAAATTACTGTCCTTTGAATTAGGCCTTTCTGTCAGATGCAATTCATGTTATATTGCCAGCTGTTGCCAGTACCCTTCCCTCATATTTTTAATACAAAAAAGTTCCTTCAGTATCTAATGAGTTATTTCTTTTTAAATTAGGTGGCTTTTTGTATATTCTGGGAAGCCAAAGGAAGGTCCTGGCTTGCAAAGTCAAATGAATATGTTGGTGGTCTAGGTGCAAAAACTGATGGATAGCCACTGGACTGAGAGAGGAACTCACCATTTGCTGGTACACAGCTTTGTGCCTGCAGGTCTAAACAAGCTCCCCCTGGGGACACCCTGGGTTTAGACAGTGACTGCTACTTAGGTGTGCAAGAATTATAGACTGAGGAGAGTTAAAGGAAATGCCAGACATAAAGGCACATGGCTGCTGCACATCAGTAAAGTCAAAGCTGTGTCCACTGTGCTGTGGAGAGGTTTCCCTGTGAGCTTTGGTGAAATTTTTGTTGCTATGGGTAACATCACCCATATTAACTTGAAGGCCAGCAAATGGAGAGTGAAACAAACTCCAAAAGCTGTTAAGAGTTCACTTTCAATTGTAACTATCACATTTCCTTTAAGACTGTGAGAATATCATGCTACACAGCATGTCTTGTGGCTGTAAAGAATTCTGCCTTAATAATACTTTAATGTTTACTAATACAAATCTACCTTGTCACTGGCAGCACATTATTTTCTTCTAATAGTGGCATGCATTTGTAGCTATTCCCTCTATGTAGTGGTGTCAACAGTCCTGGTGCAGATAAGGGGTTGTCACTGCTTCCATGATAAATTTATATCAACTAGAGCTAGTGCGTGTTTCATTTGTTATGTTAGCTCATAAACTGGAACTTTGCTGAAAACTCGTTTATAGAAAATATGCTTCTCTGATTTTTATTTTAAGAGGAAGCTACCATCTTATTTGAATGTTACTTGTCTTTTAACAGTGACTTAGCTTTTTAAAGGAAGCAAGAGGATGTTACTTGATATTTCAAAATGTGGGCCAAAAGTCTTTATACTTCAATGAAAATATGACGATTAATTTTCTAAGGCATTCACTTAAACATAAGTAAAGCAAGTATTAAAATAAATATCAAAAGATAAAATAGAAATAAAATACATCTTCTCATAAATATTTTCTGGATTTAACTCATGTTGCTTTAAGGTGTTACAGAATGATGAGGTCCTATTTATGTACCATAAAAGGCCTAAAATGATACATGACAAATGGCCAGGCATTGCACTGATCCCTGTCCAGTTTCACAGCTGGTGTGATTATCTCATTAGATGCGATACATTCAATTGCTGTACGTTCATGTCAAGATCACTTCAGCTGCACAAATCATTATTGCAGTGGAATTAATGGTCCTGTGTTGCACTCCAGAAATTCAGTGATATACGTTCACTTACTCATGGTTTCCAGGGAAAACTGACGTGAACTTGTAGACCTTTCTGCCCAACACACCCAGACATGCAGGTTTAATTTTGTGCGACTATTCTTTCTTTGCTCAGTCCCTAACCACTGACGTGATTGGTAATAGATAAATGAGGAATCCAGGTACACATCATACAATAGGCTTCCCTTCTAGAGATCCCCATAAAATTGAGATGCTTAACCTATAAATGGTTTGAATAGTTTTGGCTTTTCTTTTAAGATAAATTCTGACTACAAATTGCTGGAATTTTGCTGTTGTGAATTTGGAATGTTACCGTTGTAAATTGTTACTGAAATTTACTGAATTTAGATTTCTTTGTCAGTTCTTTCTGAAAATTGTTGTTGATTTTTTCATGACACAAGAAGCATGACAAGGCACGAGCCAGTTCAATTTGTAGACATAAAGAAAATACAAATGACCAATCAAGCTAATTATGGTATTAAAAATCGACATCTCCAAACTTCATGCTTCTTTTTTTTAACTTCTGCACAATGACAAAAATGGATGTGGCATACATGTGAAGCAACATGAATTTGCAGTCAGAAAAGAGAACTATTAACAATAAACCTCCATGGATGCAGTCCTGAAGGACTTTATGTGTCCTATTGTACAGCACTGGGATTACTCACAGTAGTAGGGATTTGTTCTGGGACTTTACAGGGTTGCCACCCAACCATTTTGTGGCTCTCAAGATATGCAGAGCTTTTATAAAACACAGAAGAGCTGAAGAGCATAGGGAAAGTACTTCTTTATATGTAGCCTTACCACTTTGGAGACGCCAGGACGTGCAGGTCTTACGGTGCCATCACATTTTAAATAGAACTCTCCAGTGCTTTCACTAGCAAGTTGTACTTGAGAATTGATGGCAAGAATATGACCCCGGTGTGGTGTGTGCTTGCAGGCTGAGCGGTGGTGGGAGGCCAGCTGTGGAATGTGGGAAAGTGGCTGAACTGCTGAAGTCATGCAGGGAATGTTAAATGTGTCTCCAGCTGGCAGGGAGCTGTGGCTTAAACACAAGCTCCAGGTTCTGGGTATTGCTGAGTGTTCCCGGCACCCTCGGCTCCTGCTGCCCTCAGCATGGCGCCGATACAAGTCGCAGATGGATCGAGAAGAAAATTAGATGCTTGTCATCTTTTAGGGGAGTTTTAATGGCAAATGGAGTGAGGCAGTGAAGGCTTGAAGTTTCTTATTATGAGCTACGTGTTATGGTAGCACAACCAGTGAGAAGTGTGGTCCAGAAAAGTTAATGCTGCAAAGAAAAAGAGCTCTCATTTTTCTTTTAATCCTTGGGGTATGGTTCTCTTAGAGAAAATGCAATTCACCCCTTTTAACAACCAGCTAAATTCGGTGTTGGGGGAGGGCCGGGTGTGTGTGTTTGTGTTCTCCTGGAGCTTAGCCAACACGTTCCAGATTCTCAGTAAAAGCACCAGAGGCAGGGACTGCCACCTACCTGGCATGGCAAAGGCCAGAGCAGAAGTCCCTGGGAGACGTGATGCAGCTCTTCTAGGTGGGCAGTTCAAATTTCCCCATGTCCCCCAGTGCTCCTCGATTAGCAGAGCAGCTGCTGGGAATACCCCTGAGGGACACCCCTAATGGATATCTGCAAGTATTTTCACATGATTTTTTTATCATGCTGATATCACTTTGCACCAGCCCTGAGCCAATGGGAAAATATACTGGGACAAATCCTGCTGAGGTGCCAGTGAGGTGACTGCTGCTCCAGGTGCACAGGCTGTGTAATTCCAGGTCTATAGGGAGAACTCTATGCAGATATACCCCATGTTGTCTATAGATATACAGAGAATGACAGTAAAGCTCAGAAGCGGCAACTGTTTTTTGAATAACATAGAAATTTAGAGTACCATCTATTAAATATTATTAAATCAACAGTAGAAAATTGCTTATTACAAACTGCAGTATTTTACTGCCAAACCATGCAAGTCCCTAGCAACAGTCCTCCTCTGGAAAAATTCCTTGTTGCCTTCCTAAGGTTAATTTTCATAACAAGATTACAATTTCAAATCATAAAGCATTGAAGGGCTCTTTTTCAGCTTTTGCTTAGCTAAAGGCTCCACCCAAGTAACTCTGGTCATAAGACATTTTCTTCTGTTAGAGTCATAACTCAGGATGTGTCACAAATGCCATTAACGTTGAAAAAGACACAGACTGAGCCTCTTTATTTTTAATCCTGACTTCAGCCTAATCAAGCCTCTTGACTCTGGATCAGTAACAGAATGAAGAAACATGAGAAAAATGCACTTTTAAACTATTTCTATGCAAGCAATAATTTAAAGAGGTTTAGGGATTAACTCTAATGACCTGGCACAGATGTCAAATATTATTTTCCCCATCTAAGCATACCCTCCTTGCCTACCCTCTCCATACTCACACACCTCAGTGAAAGCAGCAAGGGGATACCTGCCCATGCCTCTGCTGTTCCCTGGAACAGTTCGGCACTGCCACTCAAATTTGCCTTGCTTAATCATATAGCATCATCAGCACTGCCTCTTGGAGGAAGGTGTCCTCACCTTGGTAACTGCCTAGGACCAGAGAGGAAAGTGTGCTGCAGACAGTGGGTGAGAGAGCAATGCATGTGGGACAGACATAGAGCCTCATTGAAGAGAATCTAGTTGGGGAAGGAGGTAAGGACACAGCAGGCAAGGGAACACAGGAAAGCAGCAACAGAAAGAATACCTTGCAAGCACATGGAAGCTCACCTTCCAGCCTCCTCCTCAGTCTGTGCGATGGGAATAAAATTCTTCTCACAGTCAGGAGTTGGAGTGCCTGAAAAGTAATTCTAGTGGTGCAGGAGGAAATGTGGGGGAAAAGTTTTGCTGAGCTGAGGTACCACAGGCTGTATTTGGAGCAGCTGAGGCTCAAGCATTCCCTTCTGCTCACTCTGAAAGACAGGCATTTTTGGCAGAAGAGCAAAAAGGACACCTGGAGGCAGCAATACCTCAAATTACTAGAGTCAGGCTTGCAAATGCTCATCTGCCAAAGCCCAACTTGTAGTAAGAACATTCACTGCTCTCCAGTAGCCAACAAACAGCGTCGTTGCTGTATGGTATCAATAGAAGCAGCTGGTGCAAGTACTGGGTCTAAAGGAGATGAACAGCAGACGAACATTAAGAGCTCGTCATTTGTGCTCCAAGGTCTGCAGCTCAGTTCACATTAGTATCCTATAATGCAGAAGATACATTGTAAAACTAAAGCTGTGTTTTCAGATGTGTTCTTTTGTAGCAGTATCAACTTTAAGCATCTGTCTTTGTCTCCAGCCATTCTTTCTCCCCACATTACCCCATCAACAATGCCAGCAGAGCTGTTAGTGGGGCCATACAATGAAATAGATCTGGGAACCAGTCCAGGTTAAAAATAAACAGCAAAAATGAATACTAGGAACAAGCAGGATAAGGGAGGAAATGTTTATGCTAGCATTGTTGCTGAAAGAAATCTAAGAAACTTTGCACTAGTGAATTCTCATTTACCATTGGAGAAAACAACTGATGATGTGCAAACTAAAATGTGAAATCAATGTCCTGGCAGTCTGAGGAAAGCAATCACAATTATTACTTACCTTTATTCTTATAAAAGGGATTATATTAATGTGAGATACTACTAATTTATTACATAAACGTTATTGCCATATAGAACACTGCCTCAAGTCAGGCACTTCTGTAATCTGTAAGTAAAATATAAGTTTCAGAAGTTAAATGTTAAATATTACTTTTATGGTATAGAAGAGGAAAAAGTAATTGTGAAGCTCAAACTAGAATTAGGAGGTTTCTAGAGAAAATCCTCTGCCATAGTCTTAGAGTATTTCAGTCCTATATTTTGTTGTCTTTGCTATAAAATAAACCAATAGTCATGATGGAAGTCTAATTGAAATATATTTTAAAATACATATTTATTTTCATAATTACAAATGAAATGAGGAAATTAATCTCAAAGTGTGGAAATGGGGAAAATGAGATACCTTTTCTAAGTAAACAATGACTGCTGTTGTACAGAATAAGGAAATAATCCAATCAGCCAGTCTGTTCTTACTGGTGAAACCATCTTCATATCACAGGACATGAAAAAGTACATAAAGTGAAAATGAAATGAGGAAGACATGGAACATTTAGGGAGAAATCAGAATTGCAAAGACTGAGACGTATTTGTAAATAGGTCTTTTCATTCAAGTAAGTAGGGCACAGCACACTGTACTTCATACATGCAGCTAAAAACCAACAAGAAAAGCAGAGCAGCGAACAACTGGTGCACAGATGTTTAGATAACAGGTGTGTGGTGGTGCAGGGTGCTACAGGCAGAGGTCTTTCCACACCCAAGGAGCTTTGCCAACCTCTTCTAACATCCCAACACCTCAAAGAAACCTAATTTGCCTTAAAGCATGGGTCTGTTAATTAGTTTCAACATAACTATATCTTATCTGTCTGGGGTTTATGCCTCATAAACTGGATCAAAAGACTGGATAGTTTGGAGGACTGTCATTTCTCTGATAAGGAAAGAACTATCTGAGGAATTTTTTGAGTTGCTGGAATTTGGAAGCTGGGAGTAAAAAGCAATGCATTTAGAGTCCAGCTGCAATGGAACATTTTAGTTCACTTGAAACGTATAATTTTTAGAGATATCAATGAAACAGTAAGTTGAGAGCATTCTGCTTCAGGCTGAGTTAAATGTTTCTTTGCCCCAATTAATTTTCAAGATTTTTAAAGGAAGTAAAGATCATTTTGAAATTATATGTTTAACTATTTAATAAGAAAAAGTTCAGAATTAAGTAAAATGTTTTATTGTCAGTAATTGTTGTGAGGTTTGTTGTTTTTGCTGCATGGTGTTTATCTTTGATAATGATGGAGAGAATAGCTCAGATTGGTTGTGTTTTTTGTATCCATCTTCCAGTTCAAATGCCTCCTTGTATATTTAAAACTCTCTCCTTACTTCCATGCCCTGATTTATGGAAGCTAGTTGTAAATCCTTTATCTTCTTCCTGACTAATAGAAGAGTTGATTGAACTACATTGTTGTAAGATAAATAATTTTTAATCAAATGCTGCCTCTGTGGCCTGCTGTCTATACTTTTGCTTTTAACAGATTGTGCAAGTAAATTCAGCAGAAATTATATGGTTTCTGATAGTTCAGTTTTCACTTACTTTATATCTGGCAAATTGTCTCAATCATCTCAAGATTTTAGAATGAGAGTGTAGTTAGTTTATAAAGACGTGAATGATTTTGACATGCTTTTATTTTAAAAAAACTTTGTTTCTCCCAAACATATCTAATTTCCAATCTGATGTTACTGACTAAAGGCACAGTTGCCAGTAGGAAGGGGACCAAATTGTCATTGTTCCATGGCTGTTTGTTGGTGATGTGAAATGAGACGCTGGTCTCAGCCTGTGTTTGTTGTACTTACAGAGGCCACTGTCTCCCTTCCTCAAACACTCAGCAGAGTCAAAAAAGGGAACTGCACACTCGTTCCTTTTGAAGGCAAACCTCCAAAAGCAGGTTTGAATAAATCCACAGGGCAGATGGGGAAGCTTCCTCTCCCACTGTGAGGGATCATATTCAAAAATGTGATCTAGGCATTTCCAGACCTACTAAACCAGCTTTAAGGTAAAAAGGAAGGATTTGATGTTAACTTCAAGACTAATTTATGTTTTAACTTTGGGATTAATGTCTTAATCCAAATTTACGCAAGTTCTTAACTGCTAAAAACCAAGCCTTTTGAGATTTAATGTGAAAATCATACCATGCTGGCTGTGGTGCAATAACTGAGCGTCCAGGCCAGATGCAGGTAACTTTTTCTGTAATTGCCTAGCAGCAGACTTTCAAGATTTCAAAGGCAAGAAGTAGGATCATATTCAATGAAAAAAAATTACAAAATTGTGTCATCAGGTAGGCTTTAAGGACATAAAAAGGCTACATAAAATACTGACTGCTTCAGTACTCCTGGTGCCCAGGAACGATCCACTACAGCTAACTTGGGAGCTATTGCTTATAGTTCATAGTTATTTCCCATTTAGTGGAGCAAGTTTAAGGCTAGAGGACATTTATGTTCTGGTCCTTGTCAGTGAGGTCGAGTGTGGCATAGGTGAGCAAAAGATTTTATTGTGAAGGTGTTTAGACACTGAATTCTCAACCAGATGTTACTGAACAGGCTTTTAAAAACCCAACTCACAATGGAGAAAAGTCTTTAAATCTTGCTGTCTTCTGTTTATGATTGAGAGTAGCTCCCTAAAATGGTTACAGATGTTCCACCATCTGTAAATGAAAAGTTTAGTAATAATAATAATAAACATGAATAGTAATAATAGTGTTGAGAAGCTTCATATTTGTGCAGTGCTTCAAGAATGAAAAATATTAAATAAATCCAATTAGTAATTAAAGTTTGTGCATGTAATAGAAAAATATGCCAAGTAACTTAGATTGGAAAGCAATTAGTCAAAATTTAACCTCTTTAGTCTGTTTTTTGTGGAAAGATGAGATGCAGGATTGTTATTTTACACACTGTGAAAACTGAGTAAGAATTAATGGGTGTTTTATAATTCATTGACAACACACCACATTCATTAGCATGCATTTATGGAATTATGACATTCCCATGTATATATGTCACATATAAATATAAATAAAAACTTGTATCAAATAATATATTAGTTATGTATACTGATAATGTAATGTATATATAAATAATATACTCTAATGTATTATTTTTAAACATTCATATGCTTATATTTGAATGCTGCATACAAGCACAACTTCTCTAATGCACAACTTCTAGTTGCATTTCAAATACTCAGAAAACAAATTGCTGTCTGACAGAGCAGACAACAGGCTTGCAAAACTTTGTACTTGAAAATAATGAATTCAGGAAATACCTTGTGCCTGACCACAGCAACAATCTCTTCCTCCCTAAGAGTGATCTGTGTGCTCTGTGCTCCACAGTGATGGCAAACATACAGGCTGGAGGGAGGCGAGTGTGGAGAAAGAATCTCTAGCTAGTGCAAATGTCTCCTTTTTTGTATGAATCCATGTTGCCATTTTTGCTTACATGGGGCAAAGTTCTTTACTTCTCTCAGGGAAGCTCTGTTTTCTGCAACTGAAGGCACCATTTTATTCTCAAAGAATAGGCAAATACATCCTAAAGCTGCCTAGGATAGCAGCCACAGCAGGATAACATTTTAAATCCAATCTGTCTCTGCTATTCAACCACCATTTTCAAATCAGTATTGAATCATTTCCATAATTCTCCTCCCCTCTGACCTGACTTCTGTGCTTTATGGCCAAGTGAGAAAGGAATCTTAGTCACAGATCAACAGAATCCGTGTTATTTCTAGGAATTTGGAAGAATGGGATAGTGTGGAGCTGCTTTATCTCTGGGATTGGTTTTATATATAGATATACCTCTGAAAGTAGAAAAGAATAAATAAATGTGTTAAAAAACTCCAATGATTTGTGTTGGTGGACACCCCTTCCACCTCCCCACGAGGGTTGAACGAAGTATAGAGGAAAACAAGGGAAGTCCTTGTTATTGATTGCTGATCATCATGAGTTTTCTGTGTGTAACCAGGACAGACAGGGGCTGTTGCTCTTCATTGCCTTGCCCCTCGTGAAAGTACTTACAGCAAAACAAAGTGGGTATAAGGTGTCTGTTACCCAAAGCCTTCAAATAAATTAAATCAAATCTTCAGTAGTCTTCTAACACTGGAATAAGTAATTACCCAGAGCATGGGGAATTCATGAACCCGGTCCCACATCTCCCCCATTCCAGACTACCTGCTTGTCATCCACTTTCCAGTAGTGGATAGCTTGGGTAGTCTGCAAACAATCAAGACAAGAGGTTGTTCCAATAATACCCAAGATAGTAGAAAGTCTAGCAGCAGGGCCACCTTCTAGAACACTGCAATCTCTAAATTGTCTCTTTAGTTAAAACACTTTTGTACCTCCAAAGAAATAAATCCTCACTCTGTCTTTGGAAAAATGGTACTGCAACTGTGTAATTCCCTGTTACAGGTAAAGAAAGTTCTAATTTTCTTTCCTGTTGCAAGGCTGGCCTGTCAATACAATGTCTGGTTCTTGTGGCTAAACTAAAAATCTGGATTGGTCCAGATACATACGTACATTTATACCTTTTTTTTTTTTTTTTTTTT
>WEIU01003336.1:88659-106305 GCA_013389925.1 Aegithalos caudatus
GGGGGTGGGGTGGGAGGTATTTTAGTTTCTGGTCTTTTTTTTTTTGAGACTATATTAGTATTGTTTTTAATTATGCGTTTGGTCCTTATTTGACCAGACAGTGCCCTGCTCAAGCTCGCGTTGCACGGAGTGTGTGTGCTTGTCATCCGAGATGTGTGTAAAACACCCGGGGAGTTCCTGCAAGGAGAAATGGACGTCTGAGCTGCTGGGTACTGAATCCAGCAGTTATCTTAGCTGCAAAAGTAATTAAATTTGATTATTTTTCTTCTTATTACACTAGCACAAAATGGGAGTGGGAAAATATCACTGAAACAATTAAAACTGGCAGTGAAAAATAAGAGGTTTTTTTTTCCTTCCCATACCTCCAGCATAGTTACATTTATAACTGAGTATGTGTCTCTTGTGGTCTCGATTACATCCTGTGTTTTTAGCTGGCAGCGTTTCCTCTGCAGAGGCCCTGTTCTATATGCCAGCATACATTTCTGTGTATATTAAAAGAACAGAATCAGGATGAAATAGTAAATGAAACTAAACCCCCACCCTCCCCAAAAAATGTGAGGGTTTGATACTAATGCTTGGCACAAAATAAAAAGAGGTATATCTACTGTCATGTTTCTTTTTGTAAAAGCAGAGATTCTTCTAGCTTTTGTTGTCAAAGAAGATGGAGCAATTAATTTAAGTCATAAAATGTGTTCCACAGACCTCTCCCATTCTTTAGTATTTAAATATTTGAAGACTATTTTTTCAGTAGTGTTTTCTGAAAATGGAGCTTGGCTGCAAGTCTTCACCTACAGAAACATCTCTTCAGTTTGCATTGAAGCATTTTTGAAACAGTGAGTTCTGCTAACAGCTGTATTCAATCTTGAGTAAAATCACTTCCTGAAAAAAGTGAAATTAAACTTAATATACAAGCTTGCTTGGAATATAATACCATGGAGTTAGGGAACTTTGTGATTATGAAACTGAATCCATTCACCCTGCTGAGGTAATTTCTTGTAAATTGTACACTATGGAAATCTTTAATCAATGTCAGTGTTTTTAAAGCTAAAATTCATACAATTCAAATGTGCTTTTTATTTCCCCTCACACAGAGAGTTTGGTGGGTTTGCTTGGTTTTACATTTTAAAAAGAATTTTCTGCTGTGGTTGTGTGGGGTGGGAAAAGAGTTAGGGCAAGAAGAATGGCACTCTTACCTGCCCTGTTTGACACCATAAGTCAGGTTATGAAAATCATAAGACCAATTAAAAAAAGAAAAATATAAAAGCTACATCTGATTCTGTAAAAAAAAATAATTATGAAATTATGAAAAAAAATTGACTGTTCTTCAATTTAATACTGCAGTGTTACACAGAAGAGATGGAAGATGCTTAGTATTTTTTTAATGTATTTAAGATGAAATATGAGATTCTTTATATATTTATGCTGTGATCCAAAGGTAGAATCTGAGCTCACCTGCATATTAGTGAGCATCAGTCTTGTGGTATAGACTGAAACCACAGAATAGTGCTCAACTCGCAGCCACACTGAGGCTGTGGAGACTGAACCCCACCTTCTGGAGACTGAACCCCACCTTCTGGAGACTGCACTGCTCAGGGCACAGGAGCTTCAAGAGGCAAAACAGAACCAGAAGCATCTGTGAACTGAAGTGACGTGTTAGAGTTGTTGACACAAGTCTGTCGTTCATAAGACTTCATGATCCAGGGCCTTAAAACAAGACCAAAAAGACAAGTCACCAAACCCAAATTACTCAATTGTTTTTAATTAGAGGAATGGAGTGTTTGAATCCTTAGAGGGCCTAGGCAGCTGAGTCTGTCATTGGGGCACTCCAGTAAAGCCCTGCCTTAACTGGTACCTAATTCTGTGGGCACCTAAGTACCAAAATACACTCTGCATGTGTTTCTGCATTCAGTAGTTTGGAAACAGAATATAAGGGAAAATATTCGAATGTGGTTTTCTTATATTTGGGACAAGTGCCATAGCCACAGGCTACAGAGTCTATTCCTCTTCTTCCTTACTAGCATTATTGCATTATTTTATATAAACTGTGGCCATATTGATAACAGAAACTGAGAGAGATTCATGCCTGAGTGCTCAAGGCAGCAGGCACTAGAATGGGGTGTGAGTGCTGGCTCCAGGTTGAATGTAGGGCTCCTGTTTCGATGGGGTATTCCAAATGTCAGTTTCTTCTGCAGCTCCTCTCATGTATGGTTTTCTTTAGAAACATGTGTGTTTTCTCTTCCCTTTCCTTTTACTCATGGCATGAGTAACCTGAGGGCCTACCTTGGAGCAGGAAATTCCAGGAGGGGGAAGGCCACCTACTATGTGTTACAATAGCCAAGTGACTGACAAACTGCCATGTAACTTCTCATGCTGTCAGCTTTAAAGAGAAACCCTCCTGCCAGCAGAGCTTTGCTTTAAAATAAAATTTCACTTCCTGATTTACCAGGAGACAACAGGAAAAAGAGTAGTTTACAAAATACTGTAAAATACTCCAAAATCTTAGGGAAATTAAATTTTGTGTAAGCACTGGCCCTTTTGTTGTATTTATCTAAAAAAAAAAAAAGCAAATTTCTCTATCATATTGTTGGTTCCAGAAAGTAAAAAAGGTAAATGTTTTTAACTCATAACCCATGTGCTCATATGCACAACATTTGCCTTATGGTAAGTCCAGTCCTCAGTAATATTTGCTATTTTTGTGATTCATCAGCCTAGAGAACTTTCAGGGCAAGTTAATTATCTAGTGTGGAGGTGGTGGGGTTCTGTTACTGCTTTATATGCTACTTCACTTAATTGTTGGATTATCTGAATTCTTCTGTGAAAAATATGGGTATAAATTGCAGTCCAAATATTTGTACAAAAAATACCCATTGGAAGTTTTATTTTAATGCAAATGAAAATAATTGCTATCACCCCAACTGAGTTCGGTCATAGTGCTTAAGGAAGCAGAGGCTATTCCTTAGGGCTTTGGTTGCCTTATAGTTAGAGTACTATATTTGAGTTGGATTTCTTGTAAAATGTAGAATGCATCTTCATCTGCTGGGTGATAAAGCCCCCTTGGGAACAGAATTCATTTTTTTCTTAGCATGATTGCTCTTTATTTTATCCAAATCAATGTAACTAAAATTAAAATTTGGACCACCCCGATCATTCCTTTTCATTTTGCCGCCAACAAAAGAGCATTTTTTTCATTCCTTGTCCAAATTGACCTTTGTTTACAGTGTCTTCTCATTCTTTTTTTCCTTGACATTCTGCCCTCCCTCCAGCAGTGAGATACTAATTAAAGAGAGGACACAGTGACCCTGGGTTGTTTAGAAGTCACAGGGGAGTGGTGGTGGCACAATGACAAAACCATCCCTGCAGGAAGTAATCAGGCTGGAGACCCAGCACAATACTCACTTCCATCACCTGAAAAACCCTTTCAATTTGGAGATCCATCCCAGAAGCAGATTTATTTTCCCTTTGATAAAGTGTCTTCATTACAAACAAAGCCTCCATATCTCTGTGTGTCAATCTGTTTAAACAGAGTTATTATGGAAGTACTGTTTTTCTTAAACAATTACTGAAAAATATTTCTCTTAACAGAGTTTGTGAAGTAAAAGCAGTATTAAGAATAGCATGTTAGAAAGCATTATCACATTTATGTTTAATTTCAAGGAAAATGTAGTAGTTGGTTATCTATATCACCCAGCAGGATTATGGTCTTATCTAGAATATAAGAATTTTGCAATTTTATGATGGCTATTATTACTTAATTACTAGCTCATAGAGACTTGTGGTGTTTTACGAGCACCTAGCAACAGAGAAATCCAGGACTCGTTCCCCACTGGGTTTTGTAAACTGGACCAAAAAGTCACTTTGGATTGACACCTGTGAAAACAAGATTTCTGTTTATCCAAGACACTCTGCCACAGGGCATTTCCAGTGTAAGGTGAAGGCTGGGCCCTGCAGCGTGTGCTGGGGCACTGCCTGCTCCTGGGCAGAGCTCTGCTAGCAGAGCCACGGGGGCTCTGTTGGAATGTAAATGCAGCCAGTTAGAGAAATCAGCAGGCTCTGGGCCTAGCCCTCAGTCTTCAGCGTTATCTCTACACTCTTATCTTGTACCGTAAAAGAATCCAGCTGATCTCAGTAGCTCTCCTCTGGGGCTGGCCTGTGCAAATCAGATTGCAGCATTGAAGTTAGCAACATGATACCCATCATTCCATTGCATGGAAAAAAAATCCCACTGTCTGCGAGCTGGACCAGACTGCAGACAACATGCACTTTAAAATGCATAATTAAGGGATTTTTGATTTTTACCTTTATGGATTTTTTTTCCCAATTAGGAACAAAATTAGCTAGGACAAACATTTAGAAGAGTCCTGTATGAGGGAGAGAAGAGAACACCTTTGTGTCTTATTCCACAGCCTGAACAGGTCAGTGTCTTAAAAGTAATCTCTTAACTAAGGTTTTGTCAGTTTGGTTTTTTAACTAAGTATTCTTGGTACCTGGAATAATTACAAGTTTTAGTGTGCCTATTTCACTGAGCATCAATCTCTGCAATAAAGTTTACACTTAAGAATAAAACATTGTTTCTTTAGTCCAATTTAAAGTTTTAAAGTAACCCAAGTATGGTAGACATGGATCTACTGGGTGAGGCGGATCCACATCTAACATGACTTTCACTTTTGAGTTAAGGGGTGTAAAACATGTAAAGAAAAAACAAAATGGCATTGTGTACATATTTACAATTATTTTGCAAAACCATTGATTATACCAGTCAAAACTATCTTGATGAAATGTAAGGTTTTCTCTATGAGTATCTATATTCTAGGTAATAGGCAGAATTTTGATAGCATTTGTTCTGTAAGCTTTTTTCATTCTTACTTTTTAATGACATATTGATGCCTCAAAAACTAAGTTGCTGTCTGTTTAGACTGGCTCGTGGCCTTGCATCTTCAGGAAGTCACTATGCCCCAACACCTAAACCATCCTGGAAAATAGATTATGCCCCTCCCTGCAGTGACTCTGTGATCCTTCACACCTACCCAGAGTGTGAGCTGGCTCTGTTACTAGAGACCCACGAAGTTATCACTATCTGGCCAGCAGGAAAGAGCTAAGAGTGTCGAATACCATCAAAATCCAGCACTGTGACCAGATCCGTGCCTGGTGGGACAGTTTGGCTGTGCAGATGTGGCCCAGGTCAGGCAGGAGCACACACGAGCTGCATTGCTGCTGCTGAGAGAGAGTGCACAGTGCAGAGCTTGCAGCTGTGGAGGCAGAGCGGTACCTGCAGCCCACCTGGAACTCCTGGAAGCTTCCTGCACTGGTGCCCCGTTTGCTGAATGTGGGAAGGGTCACAGCACTGCAGCCAGGCAGGGCTTCTGGCACTGCTCAAGGAACAGACTCAGTGTCCCTGATGCAGCAGGCACTGCCCTGGGTGGTGCAGTGGTGACCGGCATCCTCCCAGGTGTTGGCTTTTGACTGAATGGGCATTTGGACCATTTGTGGGAGACAAAGACAGGCACTGAATGTAGTGACTGTCCGCAGGAAAGAGCCTGCTTAAGATGAGAACATTGACCTTTTGGGACTTGGAGGTTGGAGTAGAAGGGAGACAAAAAGGGACTAAAAAATGCATCAATTTGGGTAATCTTCGGTTTCAGAGCAGGACAGATGGTTGAGACGATGATGAGGCACAGTTATTGCTGGACTAAAGTTGTCACCTTTCAAACCCTTGGGAAAAAGATGACATACAGTTTGTTTTTTAAGTATCCTTTACCAAGGAGAACCCATTTGTGCCAAGTTTTCATTGTATCATATCATGCAGCTTGTACTGCTTTGATCCAGCACAGAGTTTACTTGAACTTTATTTAATATCTCAGGGAACCACAGCATCATTGATTCCAACCAAAACGTGCCAGCCAGTGTTCTTGACCTTGCTGTTGCTTATTGCACTGACCATTTGACTGGATTGTTATTGTTCAGATTCCGTTCTGGTTTTGTAATGGCTGCATTTCACATTAAAGTTCAATGGTTTAATTAAGGAAATGACTGAATAGGAAGTTACTGTAACCATGATTTCAGCTGTTGAAGAAAAAGATTTGCCCTGCATGTGAGGGAATCTGTGAACCTAAGCTTTTTGTTAAATGTGCAACATCTCCACGTTGTTTTTAAGCTGCTGATATTCAGATTAATAAATCACACCATTTTCCTTCTTTTTGCAGAGGTTTATTAGTTTGTTTCCAAGCACTTAGTATACCACGGTGTGTTTCACTGAAACATGGTTTTAAACAGAGATTATTTCCTTTGCAAGTGTCTTTGAGATCTGAAGACAAAACTAAGGATATTCTGTGTTTGCAAATGTCTCTTTAAAAGAGAATATTTTGCGTGCAGCTATGTAAACCCATGAGTAACTGCTTGCTTTCAGTTTTGAGGCTGGTCAGGGCTCTGCAGTCAGACTGCATCTTGATGTTGCTGTTCCCTTGGCAGATGGGTGGGATTTAGAAGTTCGGCCTCTTCCCAGGTCTAGCCAATCCTGCTATGTGTTACAGCTGCTCTCTACATCAGAACAGTAGGAAAACATATAATGAATATCTACAGATTTAAACTGTATCAGTTTTCTTTTCCACTTCAGAGCACACCCACATAAAGCAGTTGATTCAGTCCTGCTAAGGAGTGTGGCAATGTCTGCTTTGAAGGGTGGAATAAGTGGCTGGCATGGATGTGGAAAGGGAATGCTATGGCAGGGAGAGACATCTCCTAAATCAGGTCTGCTACAAATGAAGTCTCAGTGAAGAAAAGGAGCTCACATCTATTCCAGTAGTCCCAAGTCCCCATTCTGCCAAATGATTTGTTTATTGGTTTGATCAGCTACCAAATAATTGCAGTGGTACAGTAAATAGTATTAAGCACTATCTGTCTTCCAAAGCCTGGAGTTTCACAGTTTGAAGAGGCAGGATTTCTCTTCCCCTCCACCCAACTCCTCCATGTGTTTACTTTATAGTTTACAGTGAAGGAGGAGTAGTCCAGCACAAAACTGAGATCTGTAGGTAGATACCATAAAATAATTTCCATTGTAGGGTGAGCTGCCTAGCAGGCAATTGACAGTGTCAGTCAAGAAGTAGCTGTGGTTAATGAGAGGCACATTGCCTGGCTGGCTTAGCATTTTAACAAAGGAGTCCTAGCACAGTTTTGATCCAACTCAAATTTTATCAGCCAAACATAATAGGAAATCAGTGATTAGACAATTTTAAGTATTTAAACCAACTGTAGTCGAGGAATCTGAAATATAGATTATAAGAGGATGTACTATTTTAAATGGAAATATTATGGTAATACATTCTAGAATTAACCTTTTAGTTAATTTAAGACAGCCTTTTGTTTTGTTAAAAAATTAAAGGTCGTATACAGTGGTGACATTTCAAAGATTTAACCTGAGTTTTTTAGTGGAAGTAAACAGATTTTTTTCTGTGTCCTACAATGACATTGTAAAAACAACAACAAGGAAGCCCAACATGAGTTGTTATTTGTGATGACGCTTAGGCTGATTTGTGGCCAGTTATTACATCTTTTGATTAAAAAATGTAATATTATTGCTTAATATTTTTTCTTAAATGAAGATGCAAACTACTCTTTATTTTGCAGTTTAAGTAATTTTTCTCTCAAAGACTCAGCTTCTCCTATTTTTCAATTCTGTGAGAATGAAGAAAGAAAAATTTGGTGAAATCTACTGGTGAAACTAATGCATAGCCCACTGAATGTAGTCACCAAGGGATTAATGCAGCTCTCTTGTCTTTTTTTCACTCTGGCTTAGTTCCTGCAAAATCATGTGCCTACATGATTTACACCCATGAACTGTCATATTGTATGTCATTGCTAGGAAAAAAAGATTTATTCTATTTCAAGCTACCAAATACTGAATCAGATTTAAGAAAGTCAAAGACCTCATAGTGTCAGAAAAAGTTAGAAATTAGTTACTGGTGGCAGGAGCAGTTGAAGTTAGTATTACAACATAAGGATTTTTCTTTACTCATATCTCCTCTCATTTTATTTGTAGTTGATTTCAGAACACTCCTTTTTCTCTGGGTAGTGTCACTTCCATACATGCAAGCACAGAAGTTAATGGTGTGCTTACACAGTCTGAGGCACTGTTGGGAACAACCCTTCTGTGGAATGAAGTAGCAACTTTAGTGGAAATGTAATGAACGAGGGGATTAAAATGGAAGCATTTAGGCATATTTAGATTTTCAACTTTCATGTCTTTTAAGTGATGTCTGTAATTCTGATGAAAATTCTTCTTGAGTTGTAAAACAGTGGGCTCTACTCAGAAAACAATCTAGAATTCCTTGGATGCAAAATGTATTTTTTCACTTAGTGCAGAATGTGATTTATATAACATCTCAGCTGACATGAACTGACATGTTTTTATGAATTCCTTTGCAAGGCAAAAGTGCCTCTAGTTGCAATTTATAGTAATGAGACTGTCTGCTGTAGAGTAACTGATTACAATGAAGGTATAAGAAGCAGACATGTTTGCCTTTCCATCTCATTACCCTTCCCTTGTTTCTTGAGTACCTAAGCCCATGTTCTGGAGCAGTGGTATCTGTGGGTCTCCAAAAGCATTCTGTTTGTCCAAACACATTTTTGTGTACTTCACCAAATATAGTCAGATGGTATTTTGGACTGGAGTTCAGCTAATTGGGTTGAATACTATATCTGACAGATAAATTTGGAAAAATACAACAAAGCTCCATCTGTAAACAAATTATGTAAACAAATATTTACATGAGAACTTTTCAACGATCTTCAGAATAATGAATGGTAAATTGTGTCATAGGTAAAAGCAATATTATGATAGTTCCCAGTTGTCTTCATTATGTACTTATGGATTATATTAGGGGACAAGTGGGCCAGGTTGTGAAGTGGGCAGTTGTTTACTTGTGGTTTTGATGGGTAAGTAGGAAAAGCCTGATGTGTATGCATGGGCATATATTCACAGATTCATGTTAAAATACTATTGAGAAAATTACCCAAATTTAAATCCTGCTAGAAGAAGATCATCTATTTCCTCCTAGTAAGTACGCATAGAAAGTTCCCGTAGCCATTTGCTGAAACAATTTTTGTCTTGGAGCACCATTCAGCAAACACAGCTGGGAGTTTTGCTCTTCTGAGAAATTAGTGTAGCAAGCTGTACTTGCAAGCATGGAAACATTGTGAAGATCTGGCCCCTGGGGAGCTTAGTGCAAAATTCTTTTTGAACATCCCAGAATGGAGAAAATCCTGACTATGCAGAGCCTCTGACAGAAGCTGCAGTAGTGGAAGATAGGGGGAGGAGTTGCCAAGGCAGTGAAGAACTTCAAAGAACACTGGAACTAGGGGCGAAAGTTCAGCCTAATTCTTGTGTTATCTGAACTCACTCACCCACCTCTCTTGCAGTGCATCTGCATAACTTGTCTGAGGTCTGGTTGTTGCAATAACCTCACTTTTCTGGAATATGACTGGAAACGTATTGTTTAAAAATGGTTGTCAGTGAAAATGTTTCAAGTAAAATTCCTTGAAGGCACCTAGACTGAGCGAAGCATCCTCCCACGAGGAACACACAACTTCCCACTTTGCCTTTCCCCAGCTATGTGCTCCTGCCACTTAACTTGTGATGGTTTTGTTAGACACCTCAGTGACCAACTCAGTTCCCTGCCATGGCAGAAAGAAAGAAAGAGAAGGGTTAGCACCTTGAATCAGTAAACAAAAGGAACAGTGGATTAAGCAAAGGGCTCATAAGGGCTCATGAAGCACAGAGCAGGAGGGGGGAAAGGAGTAGAAGCTTTCTCCCTTTTCAGCATCTCTGAGCATTAAATATATTGAGGAATAAACTCAGTAAATCACAAGAGCACAGAGTAAGTGCTTTCATTCTGGGTGAAATCTGGGACTTGCTGGTAAATCTATTGATCAGACCAGGATTTCATTTCAGGTTTTATCTTTGATTTATGTGCATTGATATTCGTGAGCAGACCTTTGAAATATGGCTGTGCAGTATCTGATAAATACTTTGAATCCAACTCAAGAGAATATGTTGAAAACAACCCTAAGAACCTATTTACCTAAATAAATGTAAAACTTAATTATGATGCAATAAAATATTTTCCCACCATGATTTGTGCTGCTGCCAGCCCATGACACTTGGTATGGAACATTAGTAAATAAGTCTATGAGTTACTCCCTGAAATAAATTGTCCTAGCCATCTTGATTAATTTACTGATTACTGAACATAAATATTCAGATCCTATCTGAATTTAAATTACAGAAACTCAAATGCTGAGGATGGAGACACAGACTTGGGGTAGCAATGCAGTTGGCTGCTAGTTTAGCTCAGAATAGAAGTGGCAGAAGCCCCCTGTTTGCAGCTGATAGATAGACAGTGTGTCAGAAGATGGCTTTGGTGTTCAGCTCCTGCTTTTCACCTGTCTGTGGTGCACCAGCCACACCCTACACCTTCAGGATCCCATAGCCCTTAGGGGAAGGGCTGCATCAGCAGGAGCTGCACCCTTCTTTCACCTCTGAGGGTGGGCTCTGCAGGTTTCTGGGGTATGGAGAACCTTCCAATGCCAATGATGAGTGCCTTGATGGTGGAGGTCTTTCATTGCCATGGCCATGAGCCAGATGACCTTTATGAGCACTGAATTTACATGGGAGGAAGAATTTTCTTGTTCTGAAGATGTATCTGTTGATCATTTTGTTCTGTGTTATATTCATGTTGTGGAGGTGCTGCAGATGTAGCAAGTACACAATTCCAAAATTCAGAGGGGTAGAGTGTGTACTTTTAGAAGAGAAATATAATTCACAGCTTCTTCGGAAAGCGTTAATACATAATGTCTCTCAGAAATGCAAGCTATTCCAGGTACTTCAGGAACTATTCTATCAAGGTTTAGGTGGATATTTTTATTTTAATGATATTGAAAATGAGATAAGATTAAGGCTCACTATTGAACATTTGCTTAACTTCTGACACATGACTTTGTTTCTTCACTTTGTACTCTAAGTTAGGTCATTAAAATCAGATTGTGTATTATAAACAAACATCTTTCTGTTTATAGGTGATTATAAAACAAACACAGAGGTTAAAGGCTGTAATTTTGAAACAGATAAAATTTATATTCCCCTTTGAAATCTATATGTAAATTAGTTTCTCACACTCCAGCCAAGATGATGTAAGTGGACCCCACAGAGCTGGTACAGTGTTGATGGTTTACTCAGGGGAGTTGGAGCACTGGAAAGACATTTGCAGGTCAAAAATGAAGTTAATTGACAGGGAAGTGTGTGAGGACAGGAAAAATTTGCACAGTGCTTGTCAGTGGGTAGAGCTGTCAGTTCTTCACTTGACTACTAGTATTTGTTGAATAAACACCACAGGACTCCATTTCAGGGAAAGGAAAAAAAAAAAGCAAGAAGAGTCATCTTACGACAACACTTCTGGAAAGAGTGGTGTTTTGTGGTTTTGTTCTAAGGCACCCACATGTGTGCACCTACTGTACTCGGTCCCCAGTCTGGCTCATCGCTGCTGCTGGTGAGCCTGCTGTCTGCAGCAGAGCTTTGCAGAGCACGACCTGCTCTGGCTTTTCCTCAGGTATTCTTCATGCCCATGCTTGAGTGTACAAGCCTGATTTTGCACTGGTGATGGCAGCTCCATCTTTTTGATGTATCTTATCGTACAATGACTTTCTCTGTCTTCTTCCTTTTTTTCCATGTGTGTTATGATTCCTGCCTGCTCCTCGTTGCATTAGTACCAAATCTGCTTACAATGCAAATAATGCCTGTTTCATTGAAGGCTTCAAAATGTATGTCCCTATTTATGGATGTGTAAAGACCAGGCAAGAGGCTGAATTTTTTTTTCTATAGCAGCAGTGCACTGACAAATCTGAAGCTATTTCTTGGCCTTAGATACCAAAATAACAACACACAAAGGAATAAAATTTTTGTCTGGCTGATTTGTGGTCACACCTTCCACTCTAACCATTGTGCAGTGATTTATCTTTTCATTATCATTAACTGTTCTCAATCTTTAAACATATTTCAATTGTAGGAGTCTTTTCTTATTTCTAAAATTCTCATGAAATTGTAACAATTCAAGCCTGTTCAATATGGTGAATAATGTCATCCAAGAAAACAGAGCACATGAAAATCCAACATATTGTGGCTAGAAAGAGCCTTTTTTCTGGTTAAAAAATATGACCCTGCTTTAGAACCCCATGAAGCGAAGTTTTAGAAAAAATGTTTGTTCATTTCCAGATTTTGCTTCATCTTTTATTAATATCTGTATTAAAATGTAAATATGTAAATATATAAAAATCAAATATCTGCATGGAGCCATTGTTTTCTAGAAAATATTTAGCAAATATTTTTGCTTACTTTGTCTATTGTTCTATAAATTTATTCTGCACAAAATGTAAAAATACACAGTCAGAAAAGCATGTCAAAACAGTACGTTATTCCCAGTAGTCTCTGTTAAAAAATAAATACTATTAAATATAATGTTGATGAACTTTCTACATAGTTAAAAACAAAGCAGAAAAAGCATACGCTTTGTCATTTTGGACAGTCTTTATTATTTTATTCTACAATGTATTCGGAACTGTTTACACACTTTGACTGCTTTACAGTTTCAAACAAGTGTCTGGCAACATTATCAGGCAAATGGCAGAAATGAGATCTTTAAGAGTCATTTCAGTTCATTCCACAGATAAGGATTGGATTTTGTCATGTGTTTTAATTACTGATTATGAGCAGCCTCCTTAAATTTCTCTTACATAGTAATCCTTTACAGTAATTATGTTTCATACTTGTGCTTCCCAGAATATACAGGCTATATTTAGGAAGGGGATTTGTTTGACAGTGGAAATGCTTCTATAAAGAAATATCCTGTCGTGCCTTTCAAATAATAAATAGTGCTTTCCATAATATAAAATGGTGGCATGGCATTAACAGGGGATTGTGTTGCTCTCTATGTTCATATTCTTAATACCAGTCATCAGTGAAGGAATGGCAACAATTACATATAATTGTGCAATTTATATTAAGTGTCTTTCCAAGAACATTTAAGGAAGCATGGAAGGAATGAACAGCAAGCCAAAATGAATAGGAGTCAAAGCATGTCACTGGAGGTGCAACCCCAGTGGCCACAGCAGATGCATTCTGTGAGCTTTGCAGGGAGCAGAGGACTGCTCTTCCTTCACAGTCAGCTCTTGGATTTAAGGGAAAAACCTCTGCAGTTTACATGATGGGAAAATTAGAGACAGGTTGGAGGACTCCCAGAGAGAATGAGCTGATGCGTTCAGATAAAAAAATCTATTACACTGATGGTGCACATGTATTTTATAATGAGTGATAATATGGCATTTTTTTATCATATTCTAGTTTGGAGCACAAGTAATTTGGTACTTTGATACTAGTATATTTTAAATGGTACAGCTGGAAAAGATTATTTGTTTTCACTTTTCAGATCATCATGGAAATGTTTTTCTTTTTGTTGAATATATTCATGTGATTATTTTGAAGACTGCATTCTTAAACAACAGCTTCTCATTGTGTATGCAATACCTCACTCTTAGCAGATCATATACTTCTACAGAAGCCATTGTTTCATAATAATTTTCTTTTTCTAAAAAAACACCCCAAATTTACAGAAGATTTTATATACAAAGTGTTTGGCATGTTCACAACATTACTGTGTCCCATTTCTACTCACCTCTCCTCATCCTCACTTAGCTAGATACAGATTTCTTTTAATTACCTGTATACTGGGAATACTTAAATAAAAACAATTATTAGATAACTTATCTCTGAAGGAGCTTCCCATATAATGAAGTTTACTCTGTTCCTTTGGCTGTTAGAAATTCTTTTCATGCTTTAAATTCTAATAGATGAATTTAATCCAAAAATTAAAAATCTGCTTCTGTATGATACTCAGCTTCATGTATCCCTTTATTAACACTTTACAGGAAATGCTTAATATCTCTCGAAGTTCAGCCCTGCATTCTGTTTCCTTGGCTTGCATAGGGGATTTAAAAGTATTTTTGTATTATTGTGGCTCAGCTTCCTGCCAGCTCTAGTTTTTATCTTTCTCCATATGACCGGGTGTGATGAGAGGATGGATGCTCAGGGAACTGAGCATTGTGGCCACAGTCTCCCCAATACCCTCAAGGTGGGGGAATGAGGTGCCCACAGTCACTTTTTCACTAGTGGGTCATCAGAAGGCCCTGAAGTGGTCGGGGGAGCAGAGTTGTAAGGAAATTCAGGAGATCCAGTCTGGACCTACAGGGGTTTGCAATAGACTGTAAGTTTCCCATTTAAAGCAGATCCAGGGCTGAGAGACCATCTGTCCTACAGAGGCTCTGAATGCCCTGAAGGGAAATAGCTACTTTGGTCGAATTTTGAGGTAAGGGAAGCCATGAATTTGATTTAGAACAGAAATGGCAAAGTAGCAGCTTAAATGCATAGAACTGTTTTTAAAATAACAGCTTAGTTTTGCCAGTCTACTATTTGATAAGATTGATAAACATTACTGGAAAGATTCTTGAGTACTTTCAGTTGTCTCGTGGTTTCCAGACAAGTCTTTCTGTATTTGCACTGTCTCTCTGCAAACCTACAAGCAAACAAAAAAACAGAATATGTAGGTTGCTACACTGTATTTCCAAAATGCACCAGAGCTGCTCATAAGTTTTCCCTTTTTTCCTGAATCAGCAACTCTGGGTAATTTTAAAAAGCTCTGAATGATTTATAGAGGCACTCTTAGACCCTGTGGTCACCTTTTTCCCTCAGGATCAAAAGGAATTGCTCATTTATAACTGCAAGCAACAATATGCCTGACTACCTGCAAGTCTGTTCACACCTGTTGTATGCAGTTAATAACAAAGTCCTTGAAAATATGATTTTTACTACCATATTTGCATACATTTTATAGATTAGGCATCTCAGTTTTGACATTGCTAAGTCAGTAAGAGCGAGACTGTTCTTTGCAAACAAGGCTTGCTTCTTGCATCTCAGAAATGTAGGAAAACTGTTGTCAGGACTTGAACTGATATATCACTGCACAAGTACTGAAAAGTCCAGGCACTTATCTTAAGCTTTATCAACATAATCTCAAATACAGGGAAATAATTTTTCCTATGTTCTGGAGCTTCAGATTGGAAAGGACCTCAGGGGATCTCTAGTCCAACCTCCAGCCCAAAGCATCATGAGCAAAAAGATCAGGTCAGGTTCCTTTGGGCTGTATGCATTCTAGTCTTGAAAATGCTCAAGAATGGAGAGTACACAGCCTCTCAGAGCAATGTCTGCCTGTCCTGATGTCCAGTCAGAAACTCACTTGTTTCAATTTAGCTCTGCTGTCCCTTTCTCTCCAGACACACTGCTGCAAGGAGTCTGGCTCGGTATTCGTGATAACACTGTCAAATCTATTGAAAGGCAGCTATTTCACTGTTTGAGACAAAAATGGAGACAGATTACTCAAGCCTTTTAAAAAGAACAGATAATGTTGATAGGCACATTAGCACATAGGAAATTATATCAAGTTTTCTTCCCAGAAAATTCTGTAATGAGTTTTTCCTTAACAAAAATAAATAATCAGATACTGTTGGATTGTGATCTAGTAGATGTTTACAGGGTTATATTTGTTGTTATGTGTTTTCCTAATATTAGGAAAGAGGGTATTGGTAACTGAGAGAAATGTGCCACATACTGAATCTAAGAGAGGGAAATCATGTCCCTTGGGACATGTGACAGCAGAGAGGGCAGGACAGCAGCGTTTCAGATACTGCTTTGGAATATTCTTGAGAGCCTTCCCTGGTATGACAGTGACTGAGACCCAATCGAGCATATAGTGTTTACATCCCTCCAGCCTCTTCCCTGGGGGATGGGGCAGGAAGAGGAGAGGGAAGGAAGCAAGGGATGATTGATGGCTTTGGAAAAGCTTTTCCCTGCGAGGGGAAGGTGTGGTCACTATACACATCTCCAGCTAACAAAGCCCTCCCATAGGTGGAGCAGATGTAAGCTTTGTCACCCCTTTGGGGTGACTACAACACTGTCCAGAAAATATTTTTCTTGTTTTTCAGTTGGGAATAGAGATATGAGCAGAAGCAGCCTATCACTGTTCCAGTTTGTACTGTTTTAAGACAGTTCTTCGGCACTGAGTCTGGTGGTGGCATCTGTGACCAAGGGGCTGAAACAAGTAAGATTGGAACACAGATTGACTGCTCTGTGTGGTACATCTCAGGAAGAAATGAGCACACAGCTACATTTCTGTCAAATTAAGCCACAGGTACATGAACATATTAAGCCAATATAATCTGTTACTGCTGCCAAAACAAGCACTCATATCCACCCTCTTGCCCCTGCCTATTTTTGCTCACTGCTTCCTCCATCCATTACACTGGCACAAGCAGCGGCACAGCCACATGCTGAACCCAACAAAGGAAATGATCTGGAAGAAAATTAACCTGATCAGAGGAAAAAAAAAAAAAGGTTTCAACCAGAATCAGTTGCTGAACCATTGATTTTTCAGCATTGATGCCAATTGATGTTATTGTGAAGCAAGCATGAGGCCTTAGCCACACCAGGGAATCTGAATTTACCCTTGCATTAAGCCTCTGTGCTAGCTTTATGCCAGCAGTGGGAATATGAATGTTCCATGACCCTACATGAAGTTAAGGTAGTACAGGCAGAGGGTACCTGACCTGATGTAAAGGCTGCTGGTGCAAATTTATTCCATGAAATATTTTCCAGTGCCAATGATCACAGTGTAGCTGCAGTGCTTTTCATCCAGTACTAGCAGACCTTAAACTTGTGTTATCACATCAAGGCCAAACGGAATGAGATCCATTTTAGGACTTGAAAGAGGGAAGAAAAGGAAAGTTATGCAGAATGTAGTTCTGCCAAGTGTTGATATTTTCCTATTGTTCGCTGTATTCAGATGGGCTCAGTAGTAGCAACATATTAGGATACCAAAATAGAGATTATTTCTAGGGAAGTCAGTAATTGAAGATTATATGGTTTTGTAAATATTAGCATTGTCAGACGTTATTTGGCTTTTCAGCAATTAACTACCTGGCAATTTTGTTTCTTTCCAGCTGTTTCCAATGGCCATGTTGGGGTGTATGGGATCGGTGTATGGGATCGGGGCCACCGTATTGTCAGAAAGAGGAAGAGAAACCAAAAGGTGCCTGATGATGCATGTCCGTGACAGAAGTTCTTCTACAGTGATCAGTCAGTGGCCTGACAGAGCTCTAGCTCTGGAATTTCTTAGAAACTAGATTGTCAACATCAGTGGGTAATGTAAATATAGTAATGTAAACAGTAGAGACTACCAGGAGTGAAATTGGCAACTACTTGACTCCCTATGTCCCAGTCTTGCGGCTAAGAAATATAACGTTTCCTAGGCCTAAATTTCATGAAGAAACGAAGAATTTCCCCTCTCTTCCCAAATGCTGCCTTGAGGCACTGGAGAGGGCTGTGACCGGATGTTCCTCCCCCCTCCCCATTCCTAGTCCAGAAAAACTTAAGAGAGTTAAAGGGCGCGGTGTTTATCGCCTCGGAGCGGTCAGCCCCGCGGTTGGAGGGTGCACCAAGCGCGGCCGTCCCCGCTGCAGCCGGGGCGCCGCGGGATGTCCCGCTCCGGCCGCTCG
>WEIU01003336.1:116436-185394 GCA_013389925.1 Aegithalos caudatus
TTTTTTTTTTTTTTTTTTTTTTGTAGGTTGTTTTTTTTTTTAAGTAAATGCAATACACAGTCATTCAGTTTATGGTGACTTTTGTAGTGAACCAATGGTGGTGTACAAGATTATGATTGTTATACATCCAACTGTTGTGCAGATGGATAAGCTGCAAAGGTAGAATTACTGCTAAGAAAAGTGTAGCTGAATGTACTTACTGAAAATGTATTTCCTTGAAATCGTCCACAGTGTAAGACAAACCTGAAAGCAGTTGCTAAGGACTGGGGTTGTACAGTAAGCAAGAGACAAGTGATTAATTTATCTTAAAAAGTTAGCCATTGGCCGGGCAGATTCCCTTTCACTGCAGTGTTTTAAAGTTAATTATCAATTCCAGATATACTTATTAGAAGTATTTTCCTTTGTCTATTACTTTATGGTGTGTTCAGAGGTGTGATTTCTCAGCTGAATTCCTGTACCAAGGATAAGAACATTACTATTAAAATTGTGGATGAGTTGGGCTCTGTGCCCAAATGAACCAGTTTATTCCTGACTAGTCATTTATCCATACCTAGCACCAGGCATGCTTCAAGCCACGTGTCCCTTCAGCACCCAGAGGTGGAGGCTGTCTCCCACAGGTGCTGCAGCTGTTGTTCCAGCTGTGCTGATGTGTGGCCTGCTGGCTGCAGGGGCTTCTGAACACTTTTGTGGGCGCCCCTTGGATCATCTCTGCTTGTAGCTGTGGCTGCTCACACGTCTGAGTCAGACTTTTACCTGCACTGCCACAACCAGTTCTGCCTGGCAGTTGGATTTCTCATATATTATTAATGTTGTATTAGTAGTACGTCTGGAAGCTTTCCTAGGTGTTATCTAATTCTTATGTTTTTTTTTTTTTCATTTCAGAATTGACAATGATTCATTGTGCAGTCAGACATTCCCCCAGCAGCTATTTGGATGCACCAAGGAATGGCATCCTGCATTTGCTTAGCATACAGCTGCTAAATCTTTGTAACTGATCTTCAGAACGAGATTTCTGGGTGTAAAAGGGATTATTCATTATCATACACTGCAAAGTCAGAAACATTTTAATTTTAGAATATGTCATATGGTGTGGCTTGACTTTCTGGCATCTGAATTATATTCTTAACTACTTAAAACCACTTCTCTCAGAATTCAAAATCTGAGTTAAAAAGTAGCTGCATGAGTTAAAACAGTAGTTTGCAAAAGAGAAGAAAATTTCTGTCTCGGTTCAAATCAAGAGTGAAATTTTAAATTAGAAGGCAATATGCAAGAAAAATTAATGAGGGCTGTGAAGTGACTTAGAACAACTCTTCTGTTTGTATGATTCAATATAAATTACAGCTATCAAGAAGAACAGGAAATTATAAATAAAGTAATAACATGGGGGTTTTTTGAATTGCATTCACAAGGATTTTAGACTAGATTGTCATTTGTAAAAAGTCAGCAGTCAGAAAGTATTGGATGTAATAAGTAATAAACATCTACCAAAACATTATCCTTTAAAGAATGAGAAAAGACTGACTTGGGTTTGTTACAGATCGGGCTGTAAGGAAAATCTGACCCAAGGGCCAGAGCAGCATTGCTGCATGTGGTATGTACAAAGGATTTTACTTACTTTTAGCAGACAGGTTTGTGCATGCTGCTTGTTCCTTACTTGCAAGAATCAGTTAGCCAGAGGTACCACTTGTGTTTGCTGCAGTTGTGTATGAAAAACCAATGTTGGTTTAGTTCCAGGTTGTTTGACAGCCTAATGCTGTTTTGTTACCACTTTCATGAGTCAGCACCATTGGTAAATGAGGCAGTCTGAACTTCCTTTTTCTTTTTTTTTTTTTCCTTTTTCTTTTTCATTTTTAAAAAATTATTTTATTTCTTGTTCTTGATTTTAACCCCTGTTCTTTTGATGAGCAAGGGGGAGACACCAGGAGGAAGAGTAAGTGACCACAGGGTAATAATGCTGCTTTTTGAAGTAATGCCAACCTAAGCTATTCCTTGAAATGCCATCTTGGTCTGTGGCTCCACAATTGCCTCCATTGCACTTGGATCTTTTCAGCCCAGCTGAAGGAAAGGTTGACTTGAAAGCTGAGCTGCCAGCAGGACCAGCAAAGCCATCTTTGTTCTTTATTGGTGCTGCACCAAAGCCATTTTATCAAACCAGCAGATACAACCACCTTAAAGCTTTTTGACATCCCTACACTGCTCTTTTCCTTTTCACTATCTGCACATCCTAGGTATCTCAGAAAATGCTGTTTCTACTTGCCAGCTTTATCAGGAGTTGAATTTTCATGTTAACAGACCCAATCAGTAATGTTTGAAAGATTTCAGCTTTCCATGCTGTTCTTAGTTGACCTGGTGCTACGTTCAGGCCATCAAAGGTCAGTGCAGCCAAATCATTCTTAATGTGCAGCTAGCTATCTGCTGGGGAGCTCCACCAGAAGTTACCTGCCCTTGGAAATCTTGCTCTTGTTTTTGTGGATGAATCTTCAGTTTTAAAGGCCTACTTTTACAAGTAAGAGAATTTCATCTTACTGAAGGAATGCTATTTTCCTTATTTGTAAGGAGAAGCAGACTGCAATCTATAAAAGTAGGCTTGTGCAGTATTTTGCTATGCTGATTTTAGCAAACTCCTTGCTATGTTTCATCAAGTCCCCAGATTTGTTGTGTTCACAGTATTGTAGTGAATTGCCTTAATGTATGAAAGAGCTCCTCATCTCTGCACCCTTGATCACTTGCATTTAGGAAAATATTTACATTTTTCATAACTTTGCATAAAGAGGATTAGATTTACTAATTGGTTACTTTCTCTTACTGCTGCTACTACTTCTAATTTAAATGTGTTATGCTCCTATTTGCTAGGGCTTAAAATTCAAAAGAGTTCACCGACAGATTGTCTTAAATGAATGTTCTGCAACTTTGTGCTTTAAACAGGCCTAAAATCAGCTTCTCTAGGCCACGGATGTAGTCATGCTGCCCAAACTGGCTTTCAATAAACAACAGAATGGTTTTCCTAGAAATAGCCTGGATCTGTTGAGACTGATGCTGAGCAAATGCTAACAAGCCCTGCTTGATCCAAGTTGAATGGGATTAAATAGTGTTTGTACTATGCTAAGCATTGTGTTCTGGAGTATCTTAGTCCCAGTTCCCTGAAATGATGCTGGAAAAGTGATCGCTCCATTAAGCATTCTGGTAATGAAGCAAGTGATTTTTGTATTACTGCAACATTAAAGTTCTCCTTAAAGAAATGAAGCAATGCTCCTTTTTCAGTTTTGTGCATAAAAATTGTCTATTGAGAGAGAGAAAAATGTGTTGGAGGGCTTAGACACTGAGTATTGGGAGACAAAAAAGATATACTGATGGGAAATATGAGAAGAAAATGCTTCCCTCTAACTTCTAGGAAGCTAAACCAAGCTAAACCAATCCTAACCAAGCAAATTAGGATTTTTGAGATATCTAAAGACAAAAATTATTACTTTCTTGTCTTTTCCAGGATAAAATTGTCCAAATGTCAACATTTCCCTAGTATTCTGTGTAGCGGATGATTTCAAGATAGCAGCTCATAAAGGCTTGTGGAAGATGGAAAAATTAGGTGATAATGTCTTAATCCATAGTGTTCAAACAGCCTGTAATTTAATTCAAGATTTGAATAGATGGGATACACAGATCTAAAATGGTGTACGTAGAACTGCTTTACATGTGTGTACTTGAACACACTTTCAAGGGCAAAGAGGTAACAAATGAGAGAAACTGTATATTTCTTGCTATTTGTCAAGCTACATTTTCTGCTACTAGTGTTTCCTGATCAACTGTGAAAGTCTTGAGTTGTCTGTAGCATCTTAACAGCGTTTTCTGTAGTAATAGCAGCTGCAGGAAGGGTGCTGTTAGGTATCTGTCTGAACCACTGACTGCCTGGATGAGGTGTTCTTGTTTCCATCTTTCCCAAGAGTTAAACCTAGCCGCTTTTGTCATGTTAAACTGATTGTAATTTGTCCTGTGGTGCCCGATCATGAGTGTAAAT
The DNA here is from genome assembly GCA_013389925.1 of Aegithalos caudatus. Taxonomy (NCBI): domain Eukaryota; kingdom Metazoa; phylum Chordata; class Aves; order Passeriformes; family Aegithalidae; genus Aegithalos; species Aegithalos caudatus. The sequence goes on from WEIU01003336.1 coordinate 120,449, forward strand.
TTCTATGTGCTTCACAGGAGAAAGTTGTACAAATTGTTTTGGGCATGACAGATCACTCTTTTTTCCCCTGAAGAGTACAGGGTACCCCGTGTGTGACTGTGTTACATCATACATGGAGAAAATGGACCTTTAATGCCAGCTATGCTGGATATGCTGTAGTGAACATTTGGCCAAAAAAATTGGATGTGGTTGGCTTTCTATGGGTCTCTAATCGTGCAGGATCATCTCTGAGAAATGTTAAAAATAGCATGGTGTCCACTGGCCGCAGAAATTTGGAAACAGTTTTCCTGGGTGCTGCCTGAACACAGCATTTTCTCAGCTCTTACTTTAAAACCCTTTTGCTGGGTCTAAGGCTAACTTACAGCACTGCAGTGTTCACTGCCTTCCATTAAGGCACAAGTTAGACCTTGTGTGTCCTGGAGGTGTCTGTGTGTAACTGCAGTTACAGCTGAACTAATGAAAACCTTTGGTAAATCTGCTGCTGTCACACCCTCGCTGCAGGCACTGCAGCCAGGTGCCCCTGCCGAGGCCACACTCCCTCCCAGATGGGAAATGATGCAGGAGGCAAAGGTTTTAGAAGGAATGAAGTTAAACTCCAGTTCTTTTCTAATGAGATTTGAGCTTCTACATTTTATTCTAGAAAACCACATAGAGTGTTGAGAGTCATTTAGAAGACTTTGGGAATGCCATTTGCAGTCTCATACATGCTACACGCAGTCTCATTACAATCCAAAGAAAATTGGTGTACGTGTTGCAGCATGCAGACCAAGCAGAGTTTGCTCCCTGGTGCTAGGTAGAAAAGCCCTATGTAGAGAAGTTTTGCCAGCATTATACACTGCTGTATTCTGGTCTCTCACTTCTATGCAATGTTGAAATTTATAAAACTTAAGGAGAGATTTTCAGCTTGTGCAAATGAATGCAGAACCATTGGGTAAGAGTGGAACTAGGCCAATATGTGCAAGTGCAGAAAACTGACAACTCCTTACATAGTGAGTCTGATAGTTTAAAATGTTTCTACTGATCTTGCTCATGTTTTAAAATGGTATAGCTAATTAGCTAATTTAATAATACCTGGCTGTTTCTATTCACTGTGGTAGCTTTACCATGGAGGAGAGTCACATTTATGGAGGTATGGTCACTCTCCCATAGCAAATGACAAGTTCAGTGTCAGGATTTATATTTATATTTATATGTAATGTGTGTGTATACATGTACCACTTGCAGTAACATAGTCTCATATGTGGATTCCATGAATGTCAAAATACTATGACAAATTACCACAAGCTTCTAGCTGAAATTTAGTTGATAGTCACTTCAACCTTTGCTGAAATATTTGTGAAAGTATCTTGTGCTTCCCTTTTCCTTGACTGTAAAAGGCAGTGGAGTATGAAAGCCTGATGAATTTAACAGTTAGTATTTCTTGAATTTGGTATGTACTTTTCCTAGTTATACCTGAGACATGCTTTAATCCTTTACCAGCAATGTTTGCATGTCCTGTTTCAGTGTGTTGATTATAATGAATTATATCTGCTGCATTTTATCATATAGCAGAATATTAAAACCATAAGGACATTCCTTGAAATTTCAGAAGTGAGGAGCAAAAAGATGAATGGAATTTTCAGTCCAGCACAGGTCATGCTGACCTCAGTTCTATGGCAAATACTGTGAAAGACTATGGAAATAATTGCTGTGGAGTAACTAGGAAGGACAGTAATGCTCTGAGTATGCTTTCCTATTCTTCAGCTCTTGGAGAAATCATTTATTCCCATGGAAAGTGATGCTGTTCTCACTGAAATAGGTTCAACTGTAACTTGACATAGGCACATATGCTGCTGAGCAGCAGAATTGGATCTTCTTGGTATCAAAATTACAGTAACCTTTGTGTTGCACTCAGGCAATGTATTTTACACTGTTGTTCTTTGCTGATTAAATTAATTAGGCCTGGAGACACTTAGCAAAAGGAAAATAATTTGCAAAGTGAATAAGAAAGATAAAATATCTAAAGTGATTGGTACTTTGAAGCATAAATTGTGCACCTCAAAGAGCTTTTTCATGGGGGCATTCAGATTCAGTCTTGATGATGAATTCTTACAAAAATGGCTTTTTCTACCTTTTTTCGTCTGATTTCCCACCTTTCCAACAGCTGGAGATGCTGGCTGTGGTAAAGAGGGTGTAGCCTCTCAGGGAGATTAAGATTTAGGAATGCAGGAGAGAGGGCCAGAGCCAGCTGCCTCATCTGTTCTATCGATGTTGTCAAAGAAAGCAGCAGGAGTAGACGGGGCTACCTATTGAATACTTGTGTAATGGCCTTACCAGGGAATGCATGTTCTTCATTCCCTTCTTCACATTAGAGCAGAGGGATTCACAGTAACAATGATGCTGCTACTCTGGGTGCAGTATGTTGCCCATAAGGAATCGGCGATCGTAGACAAAGGGATTTTGGTAGGAATCGACTCCCTCGTGCACAGTCAGGCACAAGCTCTTCAATGTATTTAACTTGAGTAAACAGAAAATGACATAGCGGATCCCATGTCAGCCAAAAGAGCCATCTGTGGTCTAACCCTGTGACAAACAGTATAGCAATAATTCCAATGCCACCAACAATGTGGAGTTTGCCAGAAAAGCAGATGCTTCTTTTGACATGCATCTTCAATGCGGTGCCATTCCTATCCTATAATTGCTGTCTATGGAGGGAGGGTGGATAGGATAGCCAGATGAGCAGGATGGTGACATTGTAGTTTTTGTGGGAAAAGCCAACAGTTTGGAAAATAAGAAAAAGGAAAAATAAGTGTTAAAATTTTTTTCTAAAAAGCTGCAAAATTGTCCTATGTGCATGATAAAATCTGTGACACTTTTTAAGTAAGAGACAATACTTGCATGGGTTTATCAGAAATCTAAAGTCTAATGCAATATGGAAGAGGAATAAATAATATTTCAGAAATTTCTGTGCAGCATTTTAAGCTCTTTTTTTAAAAGCATTTCCTTCTCTATTATTTTAAAGAAGTAAAGACTGTCCATACATTCTTAAACTTTTTTTTCCTCCCCCTATAGTATTAGCTTTTGTAGTACAGATTTCAGACAGTTCTCGAATAAGACAAGGTGTCTGTATCTATACTCTGGTACTTTTTAACCATTTTTATGACATATACTGACTTATAAGGATTAACCTCCAAAATACAGTGATGAATGTCATCCCTAATAGTTAAGAGATTGCGTATTTATTGCTTTATGAAATTAAAAATGTAGCTACCTACCACCATAAAAATATGCATTTTAAACATCACAAGCAGAAGCTCTTGAAAGCAGCACATTTTTGACTACATTGAATATTGTCCATGGCCCTCTTTGTTGGCACTGGAAGTAAAAGTTCACAACAGATAATGACAAAGAAATTGAACAAATAGCAGTAGAGCTGGAGATGGGCATTCTTCTGATGAGAGTCTGTCCTCTGAAGAGAAGTAGCTGCCTTATGGGGCACAGGAGTCTCACTACCAGTTTTGTGGGATTTACATAGAGAAATGGTTACCTGCTCTCTTGTATTTTCCTGCAAGGGATCCAAAAAAATATCCAGGATAAAGCCATGTTCTCTCATTTTCCATACATTTAAGTCCCACTTCTTCCCATTATACTATAAGTGCAGTCAGAGAATAATACATATTATTTTCAGATCTTAGTACGCTGACACCTGAAGAGTTTTTAAATGGAGGTAGTGAATAGGAGTTTCCTGTTTAATAAATTCTAAAGCAGAGTCCTACATACAATGAGAATGGACCACTATGAATCTTTTTATTGCTTATGAAAAGCTTATTGAATAATTTTTTACTTCGATTCCTTGAGTAGTGTCCTCTGAGGGGCCATTGAAGTGCTTGTGACATGTTTGTGATTTGCAGGCTCTGATGTGACTATCTGTGATCTAGTCTAAACTACTGCATGACACAGGAGTTTCTAAGTTAATTGCTGTTCCAGGTGAAGCATTTCTCTTACCAAGGGTATCTTGAATATTTCCTGTTGTGGAGAACATTGTAAGATTTTATGCCCTGCTATTAACATGTACCAAGAGATGTGTAATGCAAAGGAGGAATTTTTTATTATTTGGATTCAGTTTCACATATTGGACTTGCTACCTTTCAGGTGCTTGCATAATCCATTAGTATGCAAGCTACACCTCTCTGAAAATGGATGTGTTTTCTTTTAATTGTAATTTCAATCCTCAGGCTGGAACAAAAACTTCAACATAGTCTAGATATTCAGTACTCTGCTTTCTGGGTCCTGAGCAAAAGCCTTGGCAGGTTTCACTGAAGAAAATAGGCCTAAGTATGCACTAGAATCAAGAAGGAAGTTGGCAGGGAATTGTTTTGTGTCTATTGCTCAGTGAAGGGCTAGCCATAAAAACATATAAATGCTTTTTTTGTCTGGGTGGTAGATCTTAGTACCATGCTCTCTTTCTCCGGGTACTTCAGCAACTTGACTTTCTTTTTAGATTCCTTTAGTGTGGCCTAGCTGTTGGATTGCTGCAGTTTGTTCATATTTCAGAAACTTAAATCTTTTGCTTTAAATGTGTATAATTCTGTCATGGCTAGGGCATGGTACCAAGGTATTGTTTCAGAGGATTGTCCAGGAAATCCAGGTATAAAACTGAGAGGGAGGACCAACAGTGTGATTCATGATGAGCAGGTGGAAAAGGAAAGGGAGGGTTTGTGGCATCTGGAAAGGAACAGGATGTAGCCCAGTTCAGCTCTCTCCCTGCTCTCCTTTGGGATAGCTTTTGCACTGTCGTGTGGCTACATTTTTGCCTATTTTATTTGTCTCTGAAATAGGGGAATCAGTCAGTTGGAGCACTGAAAAATCCCTGACAAGGGATAAAGTCAATGGAGTGAGTGAGTTCCTAGGAACTTTGAAGCTTTTTCATTTATCACTGAGACTCTAAAAGAGCTACCTGACTGAGAAGGAGTTTCTTGTGCTCATTGCTTGTTTTATTGTTAGCATCTTGCCTGCCAACTCCAAGTTGGAAAGCTTTTTTTCTTGAATAATAACAATAAAAAATTCTCTACACCCCATTCTTGGAGAAAAAAAGATGTTCAGAAGCATCAGTGTGGGTTTTGTCAGATACTTCAGTGTGGTCAGGATTACACTCACACTTCTTCAAGTGTTTTCATAGAAAGGATATAGATAGATTTTGAGCTTTCTTTCATTGCTAGCAGAAGATTGCTGTTGCATTAAGCTTTAAATGTGTAATTTAAATAATACTGGTTCAGTTTCCTGTCAAAATATGAAAATGAGACATTTTATAATAAGCTGGAATGGTTTATTTCAATACTTTCTGGTTTTAGTAATTGTTGCTTTCTGGCGGGAACAGGTTCAGTCCTGCTATGTTGCTGTAAGAAGGAAGCAAAACAGCTCAGTGGAGAATGAGCTTCAGTTATAATCAGAGGAGTCTAGAGGTGAAATTGCTAGGAGCATCTGATCCATGACTAGGGGGTTAGGCTAGACTTCGTCTTGTTTCGTTGCTGATAGAGCCACTCTTCATGAAGGTATTTTAAAAAGGAAGCTGCAAGAAGTACCTGCTCATTTATGCATTTCTGTATATCAAGGAAGGGCTTCTTTAAATGGCTCAGAAAAAGTCCATTAACTGCTTCCCTGGATTTTGCCAGAAACATTTTTCTTACTGGCAAATTTGTTCAAATTAGTTAAAGTACAACAAAAGAGAAAGGGAATATTAACTAAAAACAAATACAGAGTGACAGTAACTTTTTTATCATTATCTTCCTAGATGCGTGATGATATCTGCTCACGGTTTTGTTTCCTTTTGTTTCCTTTCCTTTTCCTTTCCTAGGAAAAGACTGTTACCTATATTTAGAAAAGTAGTTTTCATAGGACTTGACTGTAACATACAGGCAAGACAAAAGGTATAACCCTATATTTTTAACTTGCAAAGCTCCTCCTAAAACTTACCTATTAAGGCAAGGGGGCTTCCCATTCATTGTGGTTTGTTTTTTCCCTTGATTACTTAATTTTCATCCATTTATTGCAGTCCATCATTGCTGTAACCCCAACTGTAGTATTCTGGGCATAGTTGTTTCATACCGAGATATTTAGAGCGTTTTTGGGGAGAAACACAGGGCTGGGTTTCCAGGTGCTCCTGGTCTGCCTGTGATGTTTTGTAACAGGCAGAGTCTTTGCCCTATGCCAGCCTCCACCCTCAGGGTCCCACATCTTCCCGGTAGTTGTTTCTGCTCTGTGTGGCTGAACCACTAACACCTGTCATCACCACCTAAAGAAAGATGGAGTAGGCTTGCATCCTTGGGTATGCAAATACCTCTGATCACAAGGCAGGATATCCATAATTTCTGCCTTGTGCAGTACACCAGCCCTTTCTGGAGTTGTTGGCTATCCTGTTGACTCTTACACGATGTTACTATGAGATCATATTTTTTACCCGTGCAAAGAGAAGTTAAGGTTGGTGGTTTAGAAGAGAAAAAAGGGGCAGGTATCGGGGTTTTTCCTGCCTGAGATTTTCAACAGAAGTCTGGAGCTTCTGAGATACTCTTTATACTGGTGTCATGCTGAAAATGCTTAGATTTGGTTGCTGAATCTTCCTGTGACAAGTACTTACAGACTCAAGAAGAGCAGTTGGAGAAGCTACCCTAAGGCAAGAGATGTGAGTAAAGCAGCAGCAAAGCTTTCGGTTTCTACTGGTTGACTCACGTCCACTGAGAATTGAACTTGGAGAGGCCTCCAGAAATTCAGTTTTGCTTGCTGTAATGTTTCAGACATGATGAGGAAAAACATAGAACAGAATAGTGCAGGACACTCAAAATGGCATCTCCGCTGCAGCTGTCACTTTGCTGGCTTAGAATAAGTGATCAAAGTTAAATGCTTCCTTATTTAAAGAAAGGTAATAAAGCAACTGTCTTCATCCATGAACACTCATTTCTGTTAAACACTTGGAGTTCTTCTTTCTGCTAGGGACATGATTTAATTCCAAACGAGTTGCTATTTTCTAAGCTGTGCACAAAGTGTTGCAGTGTCTTGCTTCACTAGGTATGGCACCTTCTATTCTCCTAAGCCCTTGCTTTCATTGTACATGTAAAGCTCTCTCAAACCTAAACTATTAGGTAGATTAATAAGTGAACAAGCAACCCCCAATTTAACAAAAAATAAATCCAGATTTAATATTTTTTCTCACTTTTCCACACATTCACAAAAAAAAAAGGCATGGTAATTTTTCTATCAGTGGCAGTTACTGAATGTGCTGCTTTCAAAATCAGGGGGGTTAGGCAAAGTCAGGCTGAGTAAGCAGGTGCCTGTAGCTTAGTCACCTGAGCAATGCTAGGGAAACACTACTGATGGCATTTTGATACTATGAGATGATCCAAGCAGCAGTTCTGGATAAATCTGATAGTTAATGTATGCTGCAATTTATGGTTTGAATTTAAAGTAGATGTGTGAGAACTAATGCCGTTGTTAAAAGTCATGGTACTTTTCCTGTTAGGAATTTTAGCTGAGTGACTAAACTCATAGTTAAATGATAGCATGTTTATAACTTTATATGCATGCTTTTATTGTACAAAGTTAGAGACTTAAAATGGATTGCTGCTGTAGTGATCATACCCTGTTTTGGGACCAGTCATTGTCCAAGTTGTCTTCTGCTCATTGAAGTTCTGTTGGAATTCTGTAGTCTGAAGGCAGCAGGGATCAGTACCCCTCAACTCCCAGGTCAAAGGAATTTCTTGGGGTTATTCCATTTTGGTTTGCTGTCTTTTTTATCTGTTGACAGCAAAGAGATTCTTCTGTTCCATGGTAGACAGAATCCTGCTCTGCCTCGTTTGCAGTCCTTAAGCATAGAATGGTTTATAAGAAAGACAGGAATGGCTCATATAAGATGAATATATTTGCCAGCTGGTTTTCAGTGCTTTCAATTATTTCCATTTGGGGTTTATATTGAGAAGAATATACAGGCAGATAATTCTCCTTGTTTTAAGGGACTTCATGGGGATTGTTCAGTCACTGAGCTTTTCGTTTTCCTAATAAGTAACTGTGGTTTGTGCCATTGCTGTGGTGGGGCTGTGGAGATCATAGAGCAGATGGGCTGATTATTCTGTCATTGGCCTTTTTTGCTTAGACATTTGTTGAAGATGACAGGAAGGAAACTGCTGTGTAAAAAGAAGGATCACTAATTACCTTTTGGAGTGAAAACTAAGGAGGAAATGGCAAACCAGTGTGACAATGATACTTTTTGTGAACAGGAGTATTGTTACAAGAAATAATGGTCCGTTGCTTACATTCATTCCCCCTATCCTTGAGTCTGTGTTTTAATTTAGGATCCAATGATTATGAAGAAAAATTAATAAATGTATTTTTTGTGTATGTTGCAATATTGCAAGTTATTGAGAAGTCCATATGGTAAAAAAAGAACAGCTTTTGATATGGATTTTTAGCAGTTTACAGTTTGTAAACCAGAACTTTTCAAATTTGATTTCAGGTTTTAGACAAAGCACTCAGTTAAGGTTTGTGAAAGCTGTTTCTAAACAAACAACCCCAAACTTTGGCCGGGTCTCCACTGCAGAATGTCTTGCCAGCAAAGCACTGTGTATCAGCCAGGGGTGTGGAAAAAAAATCATACATCCTCACTGACATCAATATATTGGCAAAAGCCCAGGTGTGGATGCAGCTGTGCAGGCAGAAGGGAGCTTTTATCGGCTTGGCTGAGGTTGTTTGGGAGGTGATGCAACTCCACCAGCAGACAAACTCTTCTCCTGGCCCGCGCCGTCAGCGTAGGCGGCTCCGCCAGCGCGGTCACGGCGTTGAGCCTGCGCTGCCAACCAACCCTTTGCAGCAAGAGCAACTGGAAAAATAGGCCCTTTTGAACAACAGAGGGACCTCTATAATTTAGTTTTTACAAGTAGTCGTCGATGAGGAACAGAATGGAAAAAGTGATTCAGACTTTAAAATTAAAGTTTTAATGTAAAAAATGTGTTTTAGTTGTATGGCTTTAAGATGTCACTGTATATCAATGGCTGTCTGTCACTGGGTTGCAGGCTTTGAGAGCTGCAGGATACCCAGCACATGTTTTGTGAAGCCTTTAAGGCTTGCAAAGGTATGATTCTCTCTAGAAGCGCTGAAAACCGTCTGTCTGTAAACTTAGGAAGACAACTGTAGTCCCATTTACATTCCCATCATGTTTGAATGTGACCATGAGCACTAGAACATCTTCATGTTTAAATAGAAGTTCAAATTTCTCAGAATGGAGTGTTTAGGTTTTAGAGACAGACTGAATTAGGATTCCTGCTCTCTCTACACACAGACACACATTTTCTTCTCCTGCCCTTGGCCAGCTGGTGACAATATTTTACAAAACTCCGGTTCTCCATAACATAGAAAAGCAAAGATTTTTAAGGGGAAAACACTGTAAGAAATAAAAGCAAAACCAAACCAAAGATACCGAAAGACTTAATAGAGGCTCTTAGCCTTCAGTTGTAATTACCAGTTTAGATGAAGACAGGTATGTGTATGTTGTGTTTTCTGGCAGCTGTACGTGCACGTTTTGAAACCATGAACAGAACAGTTTTGCATTTGATCACTGTTTGCATTTTGAGAACTTCACTGAAGGCTTTTTAAAGAGAATATCACTGTGCCAGACTAGTTTGTTCTGTTGTGAAAATGTTTTGAAACTAGTTGGTCTGTCATTCTGCATTGCATGTAACCCTAAAAATAATTGCCTGGCATTACTGGAAGCAGAGTGGTCTGACAGACTGACTTGTGCTGGTATTGTTAAAATCCATCAGTGTTTCCATTGCAAACTTGGAAGGGAGCATTTAATCTTTTTCCCTGGAAGAAATTCTAGATCAGTGCTACAATTCCAAATACAAATATTTTGGAAGAGATTTGATGTTTCAAAAAATCTTTATTAAAAACAACCAAAACAAAAAAATCTCTAACCCTATGGCAATGAAATATTGATATTCAGTTTTGAAATGCTAAATGATCAGGAATGTATTTCATTCTTTTTTGTAATTTTCAGTTCAATTAAATTAGGCAGCAACTATGTTACTGCTTATCAGTGTTGATTTTATAGCAAGTCTTGCAGTTGGCTGTTCCAGGCCATTATAGCTGCATAATAAACTTTGCAACATGGCAAATTGGAAGGTTTCAAAACCTTCCTAGGGAAACACAAAAAAGAAACACATTATTACCATAAGGTATCTGATATAAGGCATGCCTTTGTACTTTTCTCCCACTCACACTTCCATTCCAATTTCTTGAAGTTATCTCCAAAATAGTTCTGCTATTCTTGTGTGTAGTTTCATGGGTGCTTTAAACAGAGGTAAACTCTAATCCTTTCCTCTCTGCCTTCACATTCCTGCTCCCAGCCTTGTGACAGCCAAAGCTTTTGCGCAGTGCAAAGCCCACATGTGGTGTACCAGATCAGGGAAGATAATTTTTTGGTTGTTTGTGGCTATACAACTGTTGGTACTAATCCAAGGAAGAGGGTGGCACTAGGGTGGGAACAAGTGAGTCTACGTTGACTTCTTGCTTTATATTCCATTATATTTTTCCCCCTCCTGCACCTTTCCTCTGCATTCATGGGGCAGTTCTTTGATATGCGTTTGTGGTGAAAGCTCAGGCTTTTGCAGGAAAGAGACCACATGCAACCACTTTGTCAGTGAAATGGTGTAGTCACAAGGTGTTTACAGGCAACTTCAGTTCTCTAATATATTTTTTTAAGTATTCCTCTCTTAAAACACCACAGACATGTTCATAGTACTTTTTGAACAGGGCCCTGCTACTTTTCTTAATGCAAATAATTACTGCAGATTTCCTCTAGGACGCTTTTGTGTTCTATTAGGGTCTGATTTTAAGAGCAATAGCATTAGATACCTTGAGGAGTAGGTAGAAGTGCTTATGTGCTTTTCTTCTTTTGAAACTTTAATTTTTTTACCATTTACAGAGCCTTTTTCTTGACAATTGTGAAATAATCCACGAATATGGAGACAGAGAGCAGTAGGAAAGTTCTTCCAAGGCACACCATTCACTTAAAGACTGGTCCTTAAGCTATCTGTGCTCCTTCTCTATCTCTAAGAAAATAATAGCAGTATTGTGTGAAGTACTAAAAGCCAGGAGAGATAGAAAAGAGGCTTCTAATTATTTTTGTATTTTTTGATAGATTAAGGAAAGAGCATCATCTTTGTGTCTGCCACAATTAGACATAAAATGTGAAAGTCATAGTGATATAAACTTTGTACCTGCTGGAACCTAGAGGAACAATAGTTCCTATTTCATTTTCACATCAGATGACACAATGAAGAGTGATAAAATTCTATGACTAATATTCAGTGGAGGTTATATATAATTTGACCCTGTGTCATGCATCAAATGGTGGTTGGAGATATTAGGATGTGCCTGTGAATCTGTCCCAAATGTGGTGTGAAAGCAGTTGTATTTAAAATCCGTGGGTAATTAGGAACAGATTGAACACAGTGCTCCAAATGGTAACCAGGCTGCTGTAGACTGAGCTGATGTGCATGCTGTGATTGCTACCTGTTCTTTACTCCAATGTGCTTTTTCCTTTGCAGCAGTCCATTGTACCAGCCCACCCAATGGCTCCTCCCAGTCCCAGCACCACCAGCAGTAATAACAACAGTAGTAGCAGCAGCAACTCAGGATGGGATCAATTAAGTAAAACTAACCTTTACATCAGAGCACTGCCTCCAAACACCACTGATCAGGACCTGGTAAAATTATGCCAACCGTAAGTACTACTTTTAAATGTAAATTATAATGTCATACCTTAAAAGCTTATCGTAGGTATCCAAGATGAGTGTTTGGATTATGAGGGAAGAAAACCAGATTCATAAGCAGCTTCATGCTGTGATATGGTGGTAGGTTTCAACTTTGTTGGCAAGCAAAAGGAAAAGATTGCTTGATGCTTTGGAGGAGCAAGGAAAATGGGAGTTCAGAGGTGAACTGAAGCATCCCACTGCTTTTGTAGAAGCTGTGATTACCCATAGTGCTGTTGAAATCACAGATAAAATTAATACCTAAATGTGAAATTTGCTATTGAGAGCCTGCATAGCGGGTCTCCTCTGTTTCTACTAAGATAATCTGTTGATACAAACTCAAGTAATTGTTCTGAATCACTATAAATGACAATGTTCATTTGAAGGCTTATCCTAGTTTCAGACTAATTTATGGCTGTACTTTACTGCACAGTTACTTCTATGATTAGAAATAGCTGATCCACATAAGAATCCTCTTTATGGCTGAAGTTCTGGGTAGACTTGGCTTAGCAGAGGGCTTTTAGGCAGTGTTGTTAACATAAGATTTTTTTTGCTTAAGAGAGTTATTTGTTCTGTTTTTTAATTTTTACAGCAGCACATGCCTCTTACTTTCAAATATGGGTTGTCTGTCAAAAGACTGCAATTGGGTTGTTATACACTGTTTAAAATCATCTGCCTTAAATGTTTTACTGGGTTTTTAAAATGTCTTAGTACTTCTGAAATTCTTAGTGAGCTGTGTGGATTATTTTGAAATCAAAAGTATGCAGCTGAATTTTTAATACTACATGTAAGAAAACATCCAATTCTGTCTATTTTGGGTGAAGAATTATTAGGACTTGTACATAATGCTACTGTCTGAAATTTAAAAAATAATTTTATGTTCCATTTAGCAGATAAGTAACTAGGAGTATACAAAAATAAAGCACAACACAGGTAAGAAAAATAGATGGCAAAACCTGTAAATTTTGGATCCAAACTTCTGTGAAGTACCTTTGGTTTTGAATATTTCAAAACATCTGATGTCTAATTTATAGAGAAGGTTTTGTATTTTTATTAAAAAAAAAGGACTTTCAGGTAGTAGTCATGTACAAGTCATTTTAGTATTATAATAAAAAGAGCTTGCTCTTAGGTCTTTAAGAAAAAAAAAATCTGTTTGCTCATTTCTCCTCCAGCAAATGAAATCCTTGTGTTTTGTAGAGAAGAGAATAGATGATCAATCTCTGTGAAAAGACTTGTTGATAAATTAAGCATTTTTACAGCTTCCCATGTGACAATGACCTCTTGTAACTTGAATTTTGGTTGCAAATGCGTGTTTTACAGAAGTGGATTCTTCCTTCCCGTTTTTGTCTTTTGAACTGATGAAGAAACCTTGGCCTGTGCACTCAATGTTATGTTAGGACAGAGCTGTAAGGTTATTTTGCACTGGAGCCGCCCCAGTAACTACTGTTTGTGCAGTGGTTACTATAACTCCTTAATCTCTTTCTGAAGACATTTTGGGTTGCACAGTCTCAGATGTCATTGATGCATGAACAGCCTAGAAAAAAACACGTTCAATACTTTACTGTAACTGGTCCCCTTCCTCTTAAAATGGGCAAGGATTACAATTTTGTTGTTGCCATTCAATATATAATTGTAAATGGAATAGCATGAATTGTAAAAATAAAGAACAGGCAAGAATTTCAGCCATGAAGTTGTTAAATCAATTCTGATGTGAATTTACAGACTTGGCAGGTCATGACATCTATTCCTGTGAGATATTTCCGTCGTAAGCATTTTACTTAAGAGGAAAGGAGATGCTGTCTCAAAATTCTCCACTTCTGCTGAGGAGGCAAGTGAGATGTCCAGAAACTTTAGGCTGGACAACATAATCCCTTAGCAACTAACGGGATGTGGCAGTAAGACAGAAATGGCAGTTCTCTCCCTGTTCACCAAAGCTCAGTAGTCTACTTTTGTAGACCATGAGAAGTTTAAGATGCAAACCTTTCCTTCTTATAAATCTACCTAAGCTTCTAGGATGTAAAAGTAAGATATTCTTGAAAGTAATCCTGCCATGCTCATTATTTAAACTGAGATAATACAAAATAAATGGAGAGTAAAATCTTGGACGCATAGAAGTCAATGAAGAGACTATTGTTTACTCCAGGTCTCTGAAATATTTTTTTAGCTCTTTCCAAATTCCTAAGATTTTATTGAGAGGCTTTTAGAATAATGTTAGCTCCTTTTCTCCATATAGAGTGGTCTTGCTATCCTAAGAAAGTGTCCACTGCAAGGCTTGAGAATTGATAGAAAGGCTGCTCTGCATAGTGTAAAAATGATCTTGCTGGTTGGCAGTAAGCAGCTTTTGGCAGGTGTACATAAAAAGTCACTGGCTTGTTTTGTGTCTTTTGGCTGATGTCAGACAAGACAGAGAAACACCTGTGGGTTGAGGAAATAATGGTTGAAAAACATCATTGTCGCTGCTAGTACCAGAAACATCCCATCTGCAGAGTTTTTTCCTTCTGATCATCATGGAATTGTATCATATATACTCTACTGAAAAGTTTTTTTCAATGATGGTTATGGTAGAGAAAGATTCCTTTTGACAGCATCCCTCAGGATACGAGCTCGAATAATCTATAGAATTCTTCTGTGGGCGATTGTTATACTGTGGCTTTTATTTGATTTAGTCAGGCGTGATATTAGTTCTTGTCATGACAGCAGTGCTAATTTTGGCCATGTTTTTACTGTGTGTAATTATTTTTGGTGAATCACTAGAAAAACCCCTTATCAATTATGGAAGTGTTGGGCTTGCACTCCTGTTGGAGCACAGCTGTGCAGTGTTTACGAACGCAGTGAACAAACATTCACCAGCTTTGTGAAAAAGTATTCTCCTGGCAAGAGCACAGTTTGCCGGTATACATGTCTACAAATCTGTCTCCACCTTCAACTGATTGGTCCTTTCTGTTTTTCTGTTAGGTGAAGCTTTTTTCCTCTTTTGCTAGTTGCAAAGAGCACATTATGTTTTTGTTGTGAGGGCTTTGGAGCATGGCTGTTTTTCAGAGCATATTACTGGCTTTTGTGTGGGAAATGAAGCTGCCGTGTTTCTGAATAGTTCATTCAAACCTGAGCCTGCTACTCCAGTTCTGCGTTGAGAAAACAAATTTCTTCATATCAGTTGTGCCAGAGGCAGAAGTATGGGGAGGCCTAACATAGGTATTGTTTGTCAAAAGGGTGTCCTAACAGTCAGCCCAGAACCAGAGGAGTGTTGGGGAGACATGATGTGAGTCAGTCCTGGCCATAAGAGCTTCCCATCAGGTATGTAGGAAGTAGGCAAAACAATCAATGCAGTGGCCCACAGATCCTGTCTTTTCTGTGGGAGGTTGGACAGGAGCAATCAGCTAAATAGGACAGGAGCAGAGGACAGGAGCCAGAGAGGTTTGGAAAGCTTGCAGGAAGCTGCCTGATTCTCCTGTGTGGTTTCTTTTCACAACCATCAAGTGCCATTGCATGGGATCTGCTGCACTGAACAAGCCTCTGCCATGAAGAGCTGGTTTGACAGGGTTGCTGAAGCAGTGGTTGCTTCAGCCATGCCGAATTGCACGCCCTTCTCATGGTGTGAATATCAATACTTGATATGCTTTCTTCAGCTCTTCTGTTGAGCATATTACTTAGGCTTAAACTATATTTTCTTATTTGGTGACTTAGTCATTTCTTTCAACTTACTGAGTATCTTGATCTGAAGATACAAGATTAAATCCATTCCAGTTATTCACTAAAATCGTTGAGCCTGCTTATCTGATTAGGGACTTACATGATTGGGTCTTAGCAGATTCAGTCAGGAGTTTGTAACTTGCTTTGACATGTTTTCTAGGTGCTTTCCAGACTCTCACTAAGCACTGTGCTCTGCTGAGGATGACCTTTATGCTGAAGCCACATGGTTCCAAAGCCCTGTACTTTCCACTGGTTTGCTTATGATTTACTTGCTGGCCTGCAGCAGCATTGTGTCTGTGTAATGCTGTTTCTTCCTTTTGTGAAATTTACATCATTAAATGAGGATGATGCAGCAGACCCTTCATCCTCCTGACTAACCCCTGTCCCTGGGTGAGATTTCAATCTTTGAGACTTAACCCAAGTCTCCTCTCTTCAGTTCAGCATAAATCATCTGGTCAGCCCACCCTCTGGTAGTCTCCATTCCAGGCTGGTTTTGCACACTGTACTGCTTGTATCAAACTGTTGTGGTCTATATGATACTTTTGAAATTGCTTTTTCTTCTGGATGGTTTAATTTAGTTGGCCTTCCTGCTTAAATTATCACTGTTGTGTCATATTGTGGGTTTTTAATGGGATTACATTCAGGAAAGCAACTGCTTTAAGGTAACAAAATACAGAATTACCACAGCAGGCCACTCTTCTGTGCCAGGATGGTTTGTACAAAGAAACAGGACCTTGCAATGGCTGCCTTTGCATATGTGCATTTTGAAATTACCTGTCTTGTTGAGACAATAATTTAAGGGTTCCTTGCTAAATACTCAGCATCATGAACACAAGCATAGCTAAAACAACTGGCAGGCTAATGGTTTTCTTGAAACATATGACCCAGACATGATATACAGCTTTGTTTCCAAAACATAGTTATATGCTCCAATGTTTCCCTGTTTTGAGGCAAGATCACTTGAAAGTTATTTCAATTCCCTGTTCTTAATGAAAGACATATTTTCATTGTCATGTGACATCCATTAACATATTCATGTCTCCATGTTCTTTGCTGTGTAATTGTGACCTCTCCCACATTACCATTTCTCATCTCCTTCAAACATACTTAGGAGTGAAAAGAGGTGAACTGGAGCTCAGACATTTACTGTAGCAGGGAGCTGGCACCACTGTTGTCACTTAAGATCAAGAAATTTGTTAATTTTACTCAACATACCTTGATAAAATAAAAAGGCTGGACTTCAGAAAATAGTCTGAATATCTCTCACATTTAACTCATTGGGAGGAGTTGGACCTTGGGCAGGTCATTGCTGCTTAGAAATAATTATAGCACATGAACACAACCCCTTAAGATAAATGGTGTGGCCAAGTGAAAGTGGAATGGAAGTTTTCAAAGCTAACTTCTCCAATTCTTTTTAAACTATTTTATCTTTATTCCTTTTTCATTTTTTCTCCATTTTTCTTGCATTTTTCTTTCATGGTTTGCTGACTGCAGTGAGGTATTACATTCATAATTATGTGGAATATGATTTCGTGTCATATAATTAAATGTGATACATCAGTGTCTCTGAAACTGTTCCCTTTAAGAACAGTATTAATACTGATTATATTGTAGCAGGAGCCTATCTATTGTTCTTACCTTCTTAGGGTAGAAAGAAGCCCTCTGTAAATTCCTTTTTTTCAGAGTTATGCATGCATTTTTAAAAATAGTATTAGTGCATACATGTCTGAATAAATAACACCAGGTTTACAGAATAATATTTGGTTCTAGGAGGAGATAGATTCCTTAGTGATTGAGTAGTATCTGATTTGTACTGTTCATCTCTGTTGTATAATACCAGCATCATGTTTGTCCTTTATTCCCTGTTCAATGACTATGGCATGGTTTGGGGTTTGTACTCTACCTGCAGTGGATTTTCCTTAGCTGCACTTTTCACTCAGTTTTGCTCTTCCGAGCAAACATACCCCCAAGGATGGTGAAGGTGTGCTCCCTGGATGTATTCATTGATTGTGCCAGTGCTGTTTCTGTGCAGTGGTATGAAACACTGTAAAGAAACACCCACAGGAGCCCTGGGACCAGATTTAGCTAATCTCAACTGTGCTCTGCCCAGCTGATGCACCCAGTTTCTCAACCAGACAAACTGTCAGAGGAGGAGTGGCCTGCCACTGTGGTGTGTAAACCGGCTCTGCTGGCTTCTGTCTGAGCTGGTGATCTCCTGAGAGGTTACTGTCACAAATATGTGTCTCATTTCTACAGCTGAAAAGAAACAGAATTCGTTATTGTATGTTCCTTTTGCTAGATGTACCAGAGAGAGATGAAGGCCTGATATGGAGCCTGAAATGCTCCTTTTTGTCAGGGCTTGACTTCCACAACAAGTAGTGAGGCATTTGCTTGGTATGGGAACTGTGATTGACCTGGAGATGTGATGTTTGGTTTAAATAGTAATTTCCTTTATTGTTTAGCAACTGACCTCAGCAGTCATGTCATGAAGTGACAGTAGCCTGGCGTGATGTGATGGAAGACTCTCTATCTTCCCCTCAATATTTGGACTTTAATTATCTAGAAATAAAATGTAAGCTTTACATT
This sequence comes from Aegithalos caudatus, assembly GCA_013389925.1. Lineage (NCBI taxonomy): Eukaryota > Metazoa > Chordata > Aves > Passeriformes > Aegithalidae > Aegithalos > Aegithalos caudatus. The sequence continues at coordinate 138,502 of WEIU01003336.1, forward strand.
CATGACAAAATAAAATCTACGCTGAAATTCCCTCTGAGAAGTTCCAGGGTGTTTTTTACAGTAATGTTTTCTTGTAGAATGTTGTTAGGGGTGCATAGATATTTTCAGGGAAATTGTAGTTGAGAGAAAAGTAAAAAAGTTGTCCTATCCTCCAGATGCAGGTTGTCTCTTGATATACCTTGAATTTAAAACAAATATAGTTTTAATTTTCTCTTTCCATTTCTTTATTAAGCAAAGATTGTGGCTTTTCAAAGCATTTTGTTTAGCCTAACTTAAAAATGGTTCCCCTCAACACATTGTTTAAAAAACAACTAATCCAAATACAGACACACGAAGGAACTCTGTGTTTGCCCTGTGCTCGCAGATGTGGAGATCCAGTGATTGCACAAGCTCCCTGTCCCCTGGGAGATGAGAGTTTTGTTGCAGTGTGAGGCCAGAGGAATGGTGATCCCATGGAATTTCCTTGAGGAAGTGGGGGCGAGGGAGGAGAAGAGAGTGGAAGGAATGTTTCAGCCGCAGCTGCTTGTAAAAGAAGCACTAGGAAAACAGATTGGTAAAAGTTACCGCCATTGAAGACCTCCTTGTGGAAAACAAAAAGCTGATTTGGTAGCACAGGGCTGGGTATTTGTTGTACAGAGATGCAACCGCAGAGCTGCAGGAAAGAAATGTCCAGTGGCAGCTGTTGGAATGCCTTTGATCAGGGTCCCAGTCCCCAGCTCCCCAATGGCAGGGACCTGACGCAGATGGGGAGTGATAGCAGCACTTATTCATTGGAATAATCAGTAATTCAAGAAAATTTTGAAGGGGATAGTCTTGTTCCAGTGGACTACTAAAAACTAACTATAATGTACTAATCAGGCTTTTTATCGGGTTCCATGATGCCAAGAACTGCCCCTTCTGTCGGAGACCTCTTAGGTAGGTGTCTTAGCCAGAAATCAGTCCTGGATTGACTCAGCTTAGAGCCCAAGTTGGTTTCGGCCTCAGCATGCTTACATCAAGCTTGTCCTTTTCTTCAGGAAACCACTCAGCACAGAAATCAGGATCAGTATTTGCAAGCAGATTCTTATATCTAATCTCGAATATCTCACGTGGTTTCACATGTAGAAATCTTGTGAAGTTTGGCTTTATTTGCTAAAGGTTCATTCTGCTTGGCTCTGATTTCTGTAATGCTAACTTCTTGAAATTAAAAAATGAGCCATCTGATGCTGACAAGTTATAAGGCCACTCATTTTTTTGATAACCTTTTAACTTATTTCTACACACATTATTGCTGAGCTAAATTTAGGGTTGGCAAACAACAGCCCTAAACGCTTTGCAACCCACATGTTAAATATTCATATTTAACCTGCAGAATGAAACCAGTAGCAAATATAGGTAAACTAGTTTAATTTAATTCATTAATTTAATTTAATTCAGACCCTGCTACCTCCAATGAAACCTGTAACTGAGGCAATAGAAAAAACAGTGTTTACCTTAAAAAAAAAACTCCATGGAGTGTTAAGCCTTGATCCTCATTTTTTTCCCCACAACTCCTAAAATTTTTACCCTGACTCAGTTCAGTTTGAAGAGTTGCCTTAGTCAAGCTTCAGACCAGCTCTGTAGAAAATGACATCATTAAAGGGTTACTGAGAGAAGAATTAGCATTTCATAATTTAAATGTCTGATCTTTGTAAATAGGTATGCTCTACCTGGGAAAAAAAGTCAAATTTTAATTTCAGTGCTGATAATGTTATGATACGTAGACATAGAGCAAAAAAAAAACCACCAATGAAAACTTGAAAAGAGAAGACTTTGATTTGGGGTCTGTTTTGACACTGTTGCTAGTACAAATATTCTACTTGAAATAACCTGTGTGAGTTGAGTTAATAATTTACAGACTCAATTGCAGTGGAAGAAATATGTTCTGGTTTGTACTCCTATCCTGCCCCTTACATTTCCATTTCTTCTCTTACTTATTTTACCAAAAGTGGAAAATTATCCACCAAAAGGTGTGTAACTTCACTTTTGGTTATGAATAATTACATTTAATTAACTGATCATTTGGGCCATCCTAACTGAAGTATGTTAGCCTAAAATGTGTTCTTCTTAAATGCTTGTTTTCCATATTCTGTGCACTTGTGTGGTTTTATATTTTGTCTTTAGAAGAGAGAGTCTGAATCAGTACTTTTTCCTAGGAGAACATTGTGGACTTAGGTCTTACACATTATTAATATTTCTAATCCTAGTGCTGCTTTTTGGCTTATGTGTAGTCACTAATAAGCTTTCACAAGTCTTCTCGAAGTATCAACAATTATTCTGTTGCATTAATAAGGACTTTAACATCTGAGTGAATGCAACAGTGAAATAAGTGTTATGCTAATAAAAGATCTAAAATTGTAAGAAAAGAGCTTCATACAGAGTAGTACAGACACATGAAAAACCTCAAATCTTTCATTTGCCAACCTTTAATGTTGGAAATAAATATAGAGACCTGAAAAAGAGCCAAACTCTTCTGGTTTCAAGGACTTTGCTGAAAGGGTAACTGAAGAGCTTTTGGAGCCCACAGACAAGCACAGAGACAGTTTTATAATTCACTATATAATTTAATTTAGTATATATATCAAAACCCAAAGGGACTGCTGTGCTCACAAACAGAAACGCTTCCCCATGCCCCAGAGACCATTGCAAGCTTGACTGGAGCTGTCTGTGTGCAGTGTGCTCCTGATACTGGAAAGCCCAGAGCATCCAGGACCCAGTGCTCCCCTTGGCAGCACTGGGGTTAGGAGCCACTTCTTGCTCCACGGGGTGCACTGACGATTTATCTGGTAGTGAGGGCTGAGCTTTCAGCTACCCAAGTGCAGAGTGCCAGAAGAACTCCACAGTGTCTGGTTCTTTTGGCATTGTGGTTTCTTCTCCTTTTCAACCTGTAGCTGTGCAGTACCCCAGGCAGAAATCTCCCCTGCATTAAGCCTGAATGCCTTGGCTGAGTTCTGGAGATGTTTGGCAGAGAGAAGAGAGACTTTTTCCCCTCAAGACCTGAGGGTATCAGCGTGGTGGGGTATCCAGCTGAGCTGATGTAGCAGCGCGCGTTTCCTTTCTCTCATCGCTGTTTGTTTGTGGTGTTGTTGATCTGGAAAGGACTCTTTGTGAATCATTTGCTTTTCCTCCCCCTCCTCCCCAGAGATCCTGTGTTCAAACTCTTACATTTCCCATACTTGAAGCTACATGTTTTTTATCGTATGGAAGGCTTTGTCTTAGTTTTATTGCTAAGGCTTTTTTATTTGTTGCCAAAAGTTTGTGTGCTACATTTTGAAGATCTCTAATAATGAGAGGGAAAGTCTTGCTCTCTGTTCCTTTTTCTCTGTAACAGTTTACAGGGCTTCCACATTTCAGAACAGAAGTACCATGCTAGCAGTGAAAGATTATTAAGCCAGGACTGCTGCTGAAAAGTCCATCATAGTATAAAGGCCTCAGCATGAATGTACTTTAAAAATGTAAATTAGGATCAATTCTTTTTGAACATCGTCCAAATATTCAGAATTATGACATTTTAAAAATATACAAGAATTTGTCCCAGTCCTCTGTTCTTCCCAAGTGAATTGCATATTACTTTCTTCCATGGGAAATTCTGAAGGTTTTTTCCACCCATTTTATTTATTTTTAAATTAATTATATATTTGATAATTATCTTTGAAATCTTGGACACTCACTCTGAAATACAGTTTCAGAAATGTCATTAAATATTTTGAAAATAGTGGTCCTCCCAGGAAGAGGGGACAGCTCTGACTGCCACTGATCAACTGTTTCCCTTCTGACACTTGAACTGAGGTCAAGGTGATAATCTGAGGAGCACAGGCTCACTGTAGCTGAAAGGTAAGCAGTAGCAAAACTTGACTTCTAAAGGTAACTGGTTACTGAACAAGTATCCTAGTGGTAGGTACCAGTTTTGGGAACGTTGTTAGTTTCTTTAACTGACAGGATTTTAAAAAATAGTTTAATTAGAAACAGAGCAGAATGCATCTAAATATATAGCTGTAAAGCCAGATGCTCAATTCTTTATAATGGTATAACAACACACTAATAGAAACTTCTGAAAAGGACATCCACTGCTATTTATATTACCACAACAAAATTAGTTGATTTTTTGCCATGAGAAAGGGGAAATTAATTTCTGTTTCTATCTATGAAGATTTTCAAGTTCTTTGATAGAAGACATTTGAGTGCTTTTAGAGCATCTTAGATTTGCTTATAATTTTCTGGTAGTTACTATGCCTTGTTTTGGCCTTTCCATAAGTGAGGGAGATGGGGAGGCAGCTTGAAGTGCAGAGGAAAGAGTAAATTTTCAGAATTTTGTATTGTAGTTTCTGAGGGCTATGTTTTCTTCTGCTCACTAGTCTTTTTCAAACTTCTGGTTTTTTTCGGAGGGACAATTTGCAAAAAATTTAATTTTTCCTGAAGAATTTTGCTGGACTTGTATTTGGATCTGGGTCACTGATGTTCTGCCTTCTTCAGGATCCAATACTTCTGTTCATGCTTGTGCCAAAGATACTTGACAACTCTTGAGTTCAACTTCTTCAGTGGTGGAAGAAATGTGAGGCTGTTTCTCTTAAGTTGCTTTCCCCTAGTGGTAGAGGTCAGCATTTGGCTATGACAGTTCTCTATTTTTTTGGCAGGCAGTTCCCTGACATTCCTGTTGCTGAGATCATCCTTACTGGGCTTTCCAAAGAACTTCTGCCTGGGGTTCAAATTCTTCACCTTCTGCTGTTCTGACCATATAGTATGTTATAGGAGAGGTTTCGGTCCTTGCCATTAATAATTAATTTGTTTCTAGATACCTTTTGTTAAACTAAGATCTGTTAATTTGTGGTTTCTTCCTTTCACTGTGATTTGGTTTCATGTTAAGGGTGTGGATTCTTTTAATCCCAAATATAATTTAAAAGAATAAAAGTATCATTAAATTACTGCAGTCTGAGTCATACTTGGTCTGTGAGTTTAGTTCCCTGGCCTTCCCACACAACATTTCCGATATGCAGGGAGCTGAGGGTGTGCAGGAAAGACTTCAGAGTGACCTAGATACTATTTAACTCTTTACTAGGGGGCGGCTCTCTGACACTGGGTACAGCTGTTGCCTCTTTGCATTCTCAGTCCTCTCCTATGGGATAATTATATCCATTACATTTCCCTGCCTCTGAGTGCTTTTGGTATAAAGTATTTTAAGGTTTCTCTTAGAATTGTTTTAAGCATCTTGTTTAATTAAATTGATTGGAAATATTAGAAAACTATTTTAAAACCTGAGGTGTAGGTATGGAGATTCATCCTCAGAAGTTATGGCTTCCTTCTTGTAGTACTTTACCACTTCTAAGAGAAAAGCTTGTTCTGCTGCCCTCTTGCAGGCAAAGAAATAGTCATCTCAGATTCTCTGAAACAAAATGGTCTGTAAAGCCCAGAAACACTGTGATCATGTCATACAAGCTTCCTTGCTGGCATATAATGTTGAATCTGTTCAAGAAAGGTGGTGATGCAGGATTGATTTTACTGACTTTGGGCTTGCCTGTCAGCTTTGCAGTCATGCAATGTTTGATTTTTCTTGTCTCTGCGTAAGAAGGTTTTTTGACTGGTCCCTTCTGTGGCTGCTGATGTTCTGGGCTTGTGAAACTCCCACAGATGCTCCTTTTAAGAAACTTTGACTGTGTATCTTATTCTGCTTAATGTAGTTTCCATCCAGGTTTGCAGTTGACACAGCCAACTGGAGGATCCTAATTTTCTCTGAGCCCGGCTGACTCCCCCCTTTGCACAAATGCTATTGGGTCGAGTTTTCCCTGCTAGGCCAGGATTAACCTCTATCATCTGTGTACTTCAGTGTGAAGCCCAGTGATCCAAGTGCTTCCTTGGGCACACTGCCAGAAGTGCAGTCTGGAATGCTGGACTTACCCTTCCATGTTGGTGTTTGACATAGTCATTATGCGGAAGTCACTGGAGATGAGGGTCTGGGGATCACGTGGGTTTCAGTCAGCTCCATGTGTTCTGCAGGGCAGTCTGGTGGTGCCCAGGCTGTGTGAGTGCAGCTCTGGCTGCTGCTCAGGGCTCACAGGCTGATGGTGCAGTGGTCCCAGAGGGCTTCACTTGTCTTGGGCTGCTGTAGTGATGGGATCAGAGCAGGTTACGACATTTTTAAAGAAAAGGGTGTATATAAGCTCCCAAAAGCAGGTTTTCATCTATTAGGTATCTATTACCTACTCTTTGCAAAACTGCAGAAATCAAACTCTGCCTCCTGCTTGCTTCAGTCAGTATTCAAAAGACCATCTAAGCAGTGTGAAACTGAGGAAGTGTCACTGAATATGACCATGACGCATCAGCCACAGAGATTGTGCATTAGATTTTGTGTTACAGCTTGTGATTGCTTATCTATCTAAAATTTGGCAACAGATGGATAGTATTTTTTTAATGCACAACACTCCTCTATCCCTGTCTCATCACTTAATACTACTGCAGGCATCTTTTCAAGAGCCATGCAGTTACAATCAATAATATGTGAGCTGATGTTTCTGTTCAATAACATACAGCCACTTAAATGCCCTTCTGAGGTATATTGAACCCTGGAGAGAACTACTTTAGTACAACCATCTTCCCTATTGAAATAGAGATATTTACTATTCAGCACAGCTGGGATTTGAAACTACAGAAGCAGATTCAAGTATAGATAAAATCTACATGCTGTGCTATTAAGGGGACAAAGCATCAGGAAGGCTTAGCAGTGATTTTGAGTAATTTGTTCATTTAGCTCTGTTCTAATAAGATTGACATTAAGTTACCAGAAATTAAAGGAGTTCATACCTTATTTATTGTAGTGTCTTCATTACAAGGTGTTAATTCCAGTACAGAATATCTATTGAAAGCAGGATGTTACTATGAGTATTTCTTAAAAGAACCACTGTAAAATGCAGTTCAAAGAAACTGGAAGTTATTTGAACGTTTTGGGATTTTTTCTTTCCTGCCTTCCAGACGGAAGAGAGGCAGCCAACACTTTCTGAGATGGGCTGTAAAATTAGTGCAAGATAGAAGTAAGGACAAACAATTATCTTTATGTATAGTGTACTCTAACCCAGCAGGTCGAGCCTTGGGAATCCTGTTGGCTTTTGAGTTGTCTTCATGTTACAAAACCAGAAGGAAAACATACAAAATATGTTGATGTATTTTGAAAAAGTTATCAATGCTAGGCACTATACCAACAACAAAACATCTTCAATGCAAGAAAAAGCATTATGTATGCATGTACATATAGATGTATGTATTTATATATATATGTAATTTTCACAATATGTGAAACAGTTTTTTGTAGTTCAGAGTTGGCAGATGGGTCAGGGCTTGGAAATGGGATGTGGTTGAAAGTGACCTATTATGTCAGTCTTCAATCTCATGGTTTTCTAGACTGATCACTTCCTTGAGACATCATGTGTTTAAACTGAGTATATAAGACTTGGTTAGGAACCTTCACCTTCACAGAAGTGAAATTGATATGCAAGAATAAATTAAAGAGTAATCTTCTGGAAGTACGTAGGCTTGTGGTATTAATAGGTGTCTGCCTATCTATTCAGAGGAGGTAATCTCACACTAGCTAAGCCTGTAGCATGATGATAAAATAATTTTGATTTATACTGTGGTGACTAAATAAGAGAAAATGTACTGGGAAGTGTAGATAAATGATTTTATTTTCCTTTTGCCTTTTGCTTAGTTCCCTCCCACAAGAAAAAGAAATATGCTTAGGAATAACCAAAGTAATGGATTATGCGTCATATGCTGACAATGACTGAATTTGGCTTCTTTTGATGGAGGAGGAAGAATTGAAAAATAAAAGATCTGCAGGTAGAGACACTCATTTATGCTCCAAAGCTGATCTCTACTGTTTAACAGAGTGAAGAGGAAAGAGTTATGAATAACAAGAACTGCTCTGTTATGTCTTCATAGTTTTATTTTTTCAAGCTCTTAGTGTAGGCTCTGTAAAATCAGTGAGGCTGAAATTTGCCAAGATTTATGGTTGAGTGTGGAAATACTGCTGTACTTTCAGATTAAAACAGTGAGCAGTGGTAAATCAATATGTGCACATCTGCCATGAGCTTGGCTTATAAATACATATTAGCATTCACTTAATTTCTCATCCTCCCGTATCATTGTCCTGAGTTGTGACCATTTCTCAGTATAAAGAAAATGATAAAAGAAATCACTAGACTATAGAAACAACATTTCAGATTTGTAATTTGAACCTTTTTGATACTTTCTTTTTATGCCTGCAAATGAATTATTATTAGAAAAAAAAAAAAAAAAAAAAAAAAAAAAAAAAAAAAAAAAAAAGCTGTATCTTTTGTGGCTATGGGAACCTTATGCTCTCATCTCTTCTATAGTCTCTCTGGGGGCAACTATGATAAGAAACTATGATAATTTATTTGCAAATAATATTGTTTCAAGCTTTCAGTTGTGTGTAAAATGCAATTTTTTTTTAGTACTTATTTTGTGTCCATTCTGTAGAACTAGTGTAAGTGAACAACAGCTATTTGCTTTCTTAAAATAACATTGATTTGTTCTTCCATCTTTTTACAGTAGGAAACTGTAACCTTTTCCCATATACCTGAATAGCCTTGTAAGTAGTTGTACATGCAAATTGATGCAGAAAACATAGATTATTCTGTGTTTTCTTGAGTAAGAGGGATTGTAGTACTAAAAAGCGAGTTAGTCAAGAATTCCAAGTATATTTTAATTGATTTTTTTTTTTTTTTTCCCCCCGTTGTAAAGTCAGGGTTCTCCAGAACTGCTGAAGTGGAAGCTGGACAGTAGAGATTAGGAGCCTGCTTTGTAAGGCAGATACTGAGATGCAGACTCCTTGATTTTTCTGATATTATAGCATTTACTGGCAACTTCTTGTTCAGATCATCTTAAAGCATATTAGTTGATTTATGATAATTTATGATAATTCCAAGATTTATTGTTTGTGACTGTATGAATAACTGCAAACTATTTTCATGCAAAGGATCCTCAGTTCTGTGTCTTATGGTAAAACTTTCTGTAATGGTTTCAGTGGAAGAGTACTTCACATAAATTACAATATGCTATATTAGAAGCAGAATAGTAGCAAATTAGTTTCTAAACCATTCTATCTAATTTGCACACATCACTTCATATTTAAATATTTTTCTCAAAGGAACAATACCACATAATTTATAAGGAAAACCAGAGTGGTCTTTCACTCTCATTGGTTAAAAAACTCAATAGATCTTTGGCAGGAAACAGCACTTTTAATGTTAACCAGCAATTGTGTTCCTGCAAACAGATGTTTGAAAACTATAACTCTACATAGTTTACGCATTTAAAAATACTTCATATGTGTGTTTTTAAATGGGTAAAGAGAAGAATCTCCTAAAAGTGTAGGCAAAAATTAGTTAGGAAAAATCACTTGAGTTTTGCTGTATTATTCATTTCATAAACTGTAAAGATTATGATAAACTATCTCCTTTTCTGAAAGAACAGAGAGTTGTTTTAATGCATTAGTTTGATTATTATTTTCTTTTTCTTCCATATTTAGGAATAAGCAAGCTATGATTACTTAGACAATACTTGCACTTCAAAGTGTGTCAGAGGCAAAACTGTTTGTGATTCTGATAGGTTATTTATCCTGCTTAACCTATAAACTGTAAAGTAACAAGGCTACTGAACTGACAGATAGCCTAGCAGATGGTTCAGAGATTATGCAAAATCACCTCAGCTTGTCAGAAGTCAGGTTGGGTTACTGCAGGGGCAGAGACTGCAAGGAGCACAGAACAGGATCATTTTTCACAATTTGTTGCTTGAAATTCCATTTTTCTTCACAGCATGTGACATCTTGTGTCTACAGTTAAAACAGCTATGCAGTCAGCAAATTTAGGACCAGCATGTTCTTATTCTGGCTTTCATAAGAGTCATTAGGTTGATGAGAATCTTTAGGTGTCTATGAAATATGAAAGCTGATCTCCAGTGCGGAGCAAGAGGTCAACTCTGCCACTTTAGCTGCTATTGCCCTCTCCTTTTTCAGTGTCTGGGCCTGTTGTCTCTCCCTACCATAACGTTGAGCAGCATTCTCTTTTTAGCCTATGGAAGATTAAATGGAAATTAGGTGCCATATGTTTAGTAGTAAAAATCATGTTGCAGCTGAGCAAGGATAGGCCAAGATTGAGGGCTTTGACAAACATCTCTCCCTGAAGAGAGGGTGATTATTAATCATAGCTCTGCCAAGTATCTGAATTCACATCCTCGGTGGAGCAGCTGAGGCTGCAGATACTGATAAACTTGTCAGAGCCTAGAATAGAAGTTACAGGTTCATCCTTCAGAATTTGCCTTTTTCTTTCTTTTAAATTAACAAAAAAAAGCCCCCTCAAAACCCTAATGTAAAGAGTTTTATACTTAGGTTTTAAAATCTCTTTTAAAATTGATTCTACAGCTGTTGTGTCTTTTCTCAAAGCAGCATCAGCAGAATTCTTCTTGGTGCCTGACTGGGCATAATACGAGAGCCTTCCCCTCCAACTCCAAAAGCTTTTTGCTGGGAGTGGGTGTGCATGTGTGTGTGCATACTTAACAGATTATTTTTAATTTTCCCCAACCCCTATGACTGTGTCTTCATAGTACTGAAGAATAACTGCTTTTTCACATATTGCAACATTCTTAACCTTATAAAGTAAAACTAAATAAGCATGCCCTTACATTTTTATTGATTTAAGATTGACAGAGAAAACACCTCTGCAGGCAGCTGTTGAAAGTGCATTCATTAAGCCCCTGGAGAACCACATTGGGAAAGCTGCTTTAGTGTCAGCTGTAATATTTCTGAAATGCTTAAAATGCCCAGAGACATTAAAACCCAAAGTCTACCTCAGCTGTGCTAAATAAAAGGATGTTGTGCATTGGGTCTTCCTTTTAAAATAATCGATTAGTTGTGTAACAACGACTATATTAATTGAAAAACCTTTGGAAAATGTAATAAAGATAGGATGTAGGATGCTAATGGGATTCTTTCCCCTTGAATTTCAGTCAGCTTCTAAGGAATGGATAGAGGTTATTCACAACTTACAAAGCAGGAGCAGAAGGAAGCAAGCATTTCCTGATTCTAAAAACATATCTTCCCTGTCCTCACAGCTTATCTTTGTCTGAACCAGGAAATACTACTCTTGGGAAAAACAAATTGGGTAGCTGAAACTAGGAAAGGAGGCTTTACTAAACCAAATAAATTTGCCAAATCTATAACAATTTCAAAACAGACCTCATACTAAGCTAGAATACCCATACCCATTAACTTGGAAAATAAAAACATAAAAGTATAGCTGCGATGTAATGTTTAATTATGCACTTAAAATGATTGGTCCAGCTTTTGATGGTAGATACTTATTATGTTCTGGTATAAAACCTTTAGGTGCCTGATGGCCTTGAAGCAATTGAGTATTCTGAAGAGTTTCTCAAAGAACAGTGTGTCTTCCAACAACAGAAAACAAAATACGGACAAAATGTTCTCAGCAGTGTTTCCTTCTGAATGAGGGCATAGATGTGGTGAAGAAGAATTTAAAAATGGAAACCATATGGTTTGATTCTGTTCTCTAAACTCAGTATTCTGCTGGATTGAATAAATTTTTTGATCAAGTTTTTGTAAGAAACATTTACCCATAACTAAAGAGTAGCATCAGAGTAGTCTATCACAAGGACTACTCGTGTTGTATTGACAATTATTTTCCAAAATTCCCCTTACTGGAAAATTGAAAATTTGATACGTAGAGAAACAAAAGCTCCCTGTGTTTGTCTAAGCTTTAAAAGGGACCAAGAGCTTAAGGTTCAGTACACCACTTTCCCAAAATGCAGCAGAGAGGCGGAGGTATGGGAGCCAGATAAAATTTTTTATGCTTGGGTTTTGGATCCAGGAGAAAAGATTGATGGGGCTGATCATGTTCCCTTGGCTGTGCTGTTGGCTTAGAAATGCCCTGAACACGGGAAGATCAGTGAGGAAAAGGAGCGAGCTGTACCAAGTCAGCTCTTGCTGACAAGTCCCTCTTTTTCCCAGACCAGGGAATTTTCTTTGCTCCTTCTGCACCAGGTGTTATAGAGGAGCTGTGAACTCCAGCAGAGATTAGGCCTTCCCATGGGCTGTTAGGGTTTTTCCTCCTCAGTTCTCAACTGAGATGAGTGGAGTGGCTTCCACACACTCTACAAGCAGGATAGAGGGTGGTGTGGGCTGGATAGTAAGATCATTAGTTGCATATAAATGTTTTGTGTTCAAAACAGAATACTGTGTTTGGGGAGGTGAGGATCTTAAAATTTGCACATCACTGATTTGCAGAAATCCATGTTTGTTGTATGCTTTGATTTGAGGTCATCCTGAAAGACAACATGATTTCTTTTCTTGGAGTACATGCAAGGTACCCACTGACCATGCTGTGTGGTGAATAAGGCCATCTTGTGTAAGAAATATTTTTTGTTGTTTTTGTTGTTGTCTCTTTTATTTTTTTACAGACTAAGCGGGCCCGCCTGCTTTTTTCTTTTTACTGTTACAATTAATATATAGGAATTACTTTGGAAGTATTTGCTTTATGCATTTTCATCTAGTTACCTACCCTAGTCAAAATTAGAATTTTTTTAAATGTGGATCTATTCAGCAGCTGCATTATATTTTAGAATTAATTGATCTGCTCTCCTATATGACATTCCTTGCCAGATCTGCCTATTTGTTGTGCTTTCTCGAGTCTTTGAGTCACCTGGTGAGAATATTGGCTCCCTATCAGAATATTTTGCCTTCAGCCAGGTACTGTTTCATTTCACAATTCCACCTTAAAGTGAATTCATGTACTTGGAGCCACTTACAAGTTACGAAATCCATGTCTGGTTTTACCACATGATTCTGGATCTTCAAAACAAGAGCATTCTATGAAGGACAGTGATAAGATGCTAAGATGCAAAAATTAATCTAGAACAAACACAGAAGATATGCAGCATTGTGTCTGTATATCAGAGGAGTTTTGGCTGCACTACAGAAATGCAAAATGTAACAGCAGGATCTCTAGGAATGTTCTTTTTACAGTTGGACTGGACTTAGGCAAAGGGAGATCACTATTCATCTTCAACATGACATTCTGGACAGTTCAGGATGAAGTACCTAAGCAGCATTTAAAGGCAACAACATTCCATGGTAGCAAAGATCGTTCTGGCATATTTTTGACCAAGTCAACATCTTGTGGTAGAGAAACCTTCCACAGCAAAAGCTGAAAGACAGGTTGAAAGTGTACTGCAGAAGGAAGCACTGTAAGCTTGGTGGCTTGAGGTATATTACATTATGTTGTGGACAAAGATTTGAACAATTCATTCCAGACAAACCTTATCAAGCCTCTTGCTGCCTGTTCTTACTGTACCTCCCGTAATGCACACACAGATAAGTTCTTTCAACACTCAAAACAGCACTTGGGGCAGAGACTTCAAGCTACTTCATTCCACATTCTTTGTCATGCTCATGATGGTGTCTTTTCGCTCTCACATTTCCACGTATGTTCATTATACTGGCAGATGTACAAAGGCAGAAAAATAAATAGTGGTTCAGGTTGATTCATGTACTTGGTTTTCTAAGGACCTTTTTCTTTCAACATTGTGGAGGTCACCAAAATTAGGCTTCAGAGATGTTTCAAATGTCAAATGTATCTCTAGCTGTTTGCAGTGAAACTGTCAGGATGATTGTTTGCACTGGTTTTGACCATGTTGCCGAACAATATGATTAAAAAATTTATGTGGTGGTGCTTCGCTTCAAGTCTTCTGCTTCAAAAGCATCTGAGACAAAGGTGTAGTGCAGTGTTTGACATTCTTATCACCTGGCAGTAGATTTTGGGGCAGCATGAGCAGGTGAGGGTTATTTTATAATTTCATTGCGCTATGAGTATGTAATGAGCAGTAATAAACATTATCCTATTAGCAGCTGTACTTCTTCCTAGCTTGATTTTGAATGTGTTTCTTCTTTATCTTCTATCCTGACAGATATTTGTGTTGGTGTTCTGTACCACAACTTTAACTTCTACACGGGGTCACAGGCAGTTACTGAGTGCATCCCTGTTAATCCCATACCCAGGGCACCCTGGCAATTATTTACCTGCCTCTTACCCAAGCCCTCTCTTTCTCAATATGTGGGTTGATATTGGTACAAGTGTTGTATTGAAAAGAGATGGAAAGCTGAAAACATCTTTCCATCTCCAAACATAATTCAGTCTGAAGAATGTGTTAACAGCACTCTGAAGAAAATAAGAACAACTCTCTACTGCTGCTGAACATGAGTTTGATGTTATTTTGGGGAGAAAAATAACCCACTTCATAAGAAATACCTAGTTGCTTGTCGCCAGCCAGATTAGCAGTTATTTCTGAAGACTGGTACTTAATTTTTAAAAGAAAGCATGTTTTAAAAAACTGCTTCAGCTGAGAGGGAATGAGCAATTGCCAGTCACTGTAGAAGTGATTCTGCCAGCCATGGGAACAGTGCTGTGCTGTAGGCACAAAATTTCAGCAAGCATGCAGTAAGGCTGTGGAGCAGCAAGTGCCTTAGACAACTACATGTATATAGGCTTTGAGAGTTAGGATCTTCACAACATCTAGCATCATAGACATCTTTGGAATACAAATTTTCTCTTGCTTGCTATGATCCTTTTGTATGCAGGGAATACATGCCAATTTGCATCATGACTGGTGTTTTATAGTTCATTGGTTTTTGCAGGGTCTTGATTGAAGTTGCACCCAACAAATGAGCAGTTGAAGACAGGAGCTTGAGTTAAAAGCAGACTATAGAATTCAAGGGGAATAAAAGTTTTCACAATGGTCATAATTTGAAGGAAGCACTTGGGAGAAACTGCAATGAGTCAATCCCCTGGTATCAGACCACATGCTGGGAACAAGGAGGGGGTGCATCCTGCTGGCCAGGCTCAGGAAGGTAAACAGCTTATCTGTGCTTCATGGCATGAGTGGAGAATAACTCACACATGGAGGGAAAATCGTAGGAGAAATCCCAGCGATAGCTGCTATTGTTATACTGGTTCCCAGTTTGTTCCTCGACTCACACTGCTGAAATTCCTTGGCAGCCTTCCACAGTGGCTGGTTCTTTGCAGGAGCTGTGCTATCTTGGACAGTGCAATAAATCACGAAGCCATCTTTGCACAGTGGAAAGTGGTGCACGAAGTTTCTATAAAGAACAGATGTGCAGAGACCCATTGATGGGCTGGTGAGCATCAGCCCCGTGGGCCAGAGCAGCCCAAGGCAGCCCTGACGCAGCTGGCTGGGTCACTGTGTTCACATAAACACCCGGTGCTGGGGTTCTTCACCACCACCACGTTCTGTGCTTTCAGGAACTGCCACAGTAGCAGAGACAAGATCATCCTTCAGGGATTTTTTTTTCCCACAAAAGGCTATGTAGCTCTTCACTTTAAGAAGCTTTAGGGAGGCTGATAGGATATGGAGAATGCTGGCTGTCAAATATCATGCTGGGTACAAGCGCCCTGAGCAGTTTGCCTCTCTCATTTATAGCATGTGCATTTACTCTGCACTCAGAAAAATTCTGGAGAAAATGTGAAAAGTTTTGACTCTGGGACTCTAAAGCTTTCTGAATGGAATGACATATTTGAAAAATAAGTGATACAAATAAGGAAGTACCTGCTCCAGCTATTATGCACAGTTTCTAAAATGGTAAATTTAGGTATGATTTTCATTGATGCTTTTTAGAATATAGATGGATAGTTCTATTTTATATCAGTGTAGATGCTCACAATCTCAGATAAAAGAAGGAAGCCACCATTTCGTGGCTTGTGTCCCTGGTTTACTCCCTTGCAACTATTTGAAGACATCCAGTAACTATTGCATAAACATCAGGTGTCTTGAAACTGGTCACAAAGAGTGATAACCACACTGAAAGGTGTATTTAAATGTTCTTTGTGGGGAAAGTACTTTGTAAATAGGCTTTGCCTTTGAATAACTATCACTTTGCAAGTGAACAGTTAATTGAGTACTCTTAACAAACTAAGGTTAATTTAGTAGGCTTCTAATACATTTTGAAGAATTTTTAAGACTAATACAGCTATTGCAGAAATGGAATTAGTTGTCTTCTGACACAATATTTTTTGAAATCTTACTCACTCTGCTGAAGTTCTATTTAGCAGGTAAAATGGTGAAAGTTCATTTTTCCCCAGAATCCCCTTCTGAATACTGATAACATTTCTCATAATTCTCCATTCATTTTGAATGGGGAATTTTCATTTTGGGTCCTTGTACAGTGATAAAGAGCCTCTTAGCACGCAGTGCATGGATACACCTGCTAGTGTAATAAGTTACATTGCATTCTCAAGTGAAAGCAAACTCCTTTTGCATCATCTTTTTCTTCTGTGCTCAGGACACCCTAACAAGTGTAGTTAAGAAGCAAACAGAGGACGATATGGGAAGGAGCTTGGGAAACCTGTGCTCCGTTTCCAGTTCCACTATAGATGCAGGCCAAGAGAACTGTTTTTTTTTAATTGGAAAGTGGGATTTTATTCCACAGGGAAATTGCAAGCAGGTACAAATTCTACTCTAAAAATGATAAAAATGCCTAATTCTGATAAACTTTAGAGAGTGCTTCAGAAACAGCCATTGTTCTTACAGCTGGGATTGCTGTCCACCTGTTTCCCAAGCTTAGTTGCTGAGATCTCTGTGTGCTCACCTTTGGGCTGCATAGCAGAATGGGATTACCAGGTACTGAGAAGCTGAGAAACTGGCAATTGAAGCTTTCCTGAGTGATGTTTTTGTTTTAGTTGAAATTGCTTGTATCTACAGAAATGTACAGAATTTTTTTGCCAACTTTGCTGATCAGCTTTCACAAGTCTTGCAATGGTCACATTCCAGAACGGAATACTATTAAACCAGATGTAATATTTTTGTGTTTGTCAGTTGTGGTTTTGCTGGGGTTTTTTCTCCCTTTTTTTTTATTTTATTTTTTTTCTCTTTCTGTACTGTGCTAGCCAGCAAGCCTAGCACTGACAAGGCAACTGGTCTATATACTGAGAGGGTCCCAGCTTAGATCTATAACATGGTGTCTTATACATACCAAGATTATAACTGCATGGACTTCTTTTCTATAAAGCACTGATTTCTGGCTTGTTCTGTGATTCTGTGGTGTCACTGAGAATATAGGGCAAGTAGAACAAGATTGTGCTTGAAACTGTAGATTTTTTTTTGTCAGTTCCATCTATGTATGAGTTTGCATTCCATAATTATATAGTCTATATTTTGTTTCATTTTGCATAGAGTAAAGCGTAATAGGATATGAAATAAAATTATTTGTGTGTCTGTTATAATAGGATGTTCTGTTCTCATTTTCCTTACACATGTATAATACATTTTAGGTATGGGAAAATTGTATCCACGAAGGCTATTTTGGACAAGACTACAAACAAATGCAAAGGTATGTATATTTTCCTTTATACTGCATTCCCTTGAAAGCTGTAACTGATTCTATAAAATAGCTAATGTTGTATTTTAAGTGCTTTTTACCTTTGTTGGTTTGGGTTGGGTTTTTTTTCCCATTCTTGTCCCTAAAGGAGTTTTATTCTTGCTGGTGGTTGGTGTATTCAATGCATGTTCCTCCAGAGGAGCTGGCAGACAGACGGTGTCAGTGGCACAGCCAAGCCGGAGTGAAGCTGACATGCACAGTGCTGGCTGGCAGCTTGCCTCTATTTTAAAAACAAAAATGGAGTTAAAAGCAGCTTTTCCCCCTTTGCCTGGAGAAACTAGGGAAGATTGCAGATGACCATTCAACTATACTAAGCATCTTAAAAAATTATACATTGTGAAAATAAGCTCCATTGATTAGTGTAGCTTGAAGCAGCACTTAATTACATGTTCCAGTACTCTAATTGTATTTTGTTGTGTTCTATTGAATGTATTGGGAGCAAAGAGAGGGTTCATTTTCAATGAAGTAATTGCAGCTGGAAAAAAAAAATTAGCAGTCCTCTAGATAAGCTGGATACATCAGTTCATGGATTTTCATCACTCACTGCAATTGCAGCAATTCGGATCCCTGCGTGTTTGTGGTGGGAGAAGGTGTGGTAGCAGACTGAAATACCAGATTTCAGACTTTAATTTTTTACAGTTAAGAGGATAATTTCTAAGCAAAGTGAAATATTAAGTCAGCTGATTGAGCAGTGTTAATAAGCATATAATGCCCCTGAATGAGCAGAAAGCTGATAGACAGAGAGAGGAGAGTTCATCATTAATTAAGACAAAGCTTTTGTGCAGAACTTGGAAGCAACACAGGGACATAGGGACATGGCTTCTCAACTCCCAATCTTAAGCAAATTAAGAGGCACTGACAGTTCAGAAACCAAAATTTCTAGAAAATTCTTTCCTATCTTGTATGCAGATGTCATTGTGACTAGGAAGGAGGAAATGCCCTTTTCAATTATTTTAATTAGTTAATGCCTGTGATTGCACTTAACTGATTTAATCTGTCCATTCTGTCAGTTCCAGAAGTGTTCACTAGTCCTTTCAGAGATACAGAAATTCTCACATTAATTCTTTAAGAGATTTAAGGTGAGTTTTTCAATACAGAATTTAGATCCCACTGATGAAAAGCAGTAACTAACAGCCTGTTGTGACAATAGACTGCAAGGTAAGGCTCCAGGGAAGCTCTGTGTGTCTCTGAAGCTGCAATGGGAACAGAAGTAAGCAGAATGCAAATATCTAACTGGAATTTAACCAAAAGATTGACAGCATCTCTGCCTTTTGCCAAAAAACACACCATGGGGTTTAAACTAACTGGAACAATGAGCACTTGAGTTTCTATATCATCTGGAAGGTGGCAAAGCCAGCTTTGATGGCATGCTTGGTGTCAGTATGTAACTTTAGATTACACCCTGCAGTGTGTTGGTGATAACCCAGGCTGCCATGGGTGTGGAGAGCTAGTTTGGGGTATGGGAAGTTAGTCTTCCCTTGGCAGCACAAAACTTGATATGAACTAATTCACTTTGTTTCATGTCAGGATTTAACAATCCACACCACCACGTGTTACACAAAACAATATGCTGCTTTTTTCAGTTTCTTGGCAGTGTAAATAAGCTTGCACTGATGTACAAGGCTGCTTGAGTTGTTTTTTCCCAAGTTAAGAGCTTTAAAGTGTGTTCTGTTACAACAATAGACCACCTTTTCTCAGTATAGATATATTGTAAGAGGATAGTAATATATGTTGAAGAAATATGTCCATTTTCTACTCCTCCAGAGGTTATTTCATTGTTGGTTTTTCTTGTTTTCTTTTACCCCAACTTTAACTCTGGAAAGGCATTTTGTTAATACTTGGGCAGTTCACTTGTGGAAAAGAGAGGGATTGAAAAATGCATGAGGTTTGCAATAACATTTAGTGGAGGTAGCTTCCAAACTCTGACTGCCTCTTGGTGAGCCTTGGGCCTCCAATTCCCAGGCTGGATAAAAAAATCCCAGCCTGTAAGGTCGGTGTCTGTTAAGGCCAAGGTATGTTGCTGTTTGGACATCCTGGAATCCCTTAGTTATGAGTTCTTGTTTGGAATAAGAAAAGAGGTTATTGCAAATATATGGAATTTGTTTCAATTGGTGTTGAGCTTATTTTTATATTTAAAGATTTTGCATTATATGGCATAGAAAATGCTTTTAGGACAGTTTTTTACATTCTTTCAATAATAAGAAAAACCATTTGCTTTCACTGAAACTGGGTTTTCACTCACTTTAAAATTTAACTGTCTTTTATGTATATATAGTGAGATAAGTAATTTACCAAACATTCAGCTGATATGTCTTTTAAACTAAATTCCTCTCCCAATTTTGAATAAATGAAAAGTAACTTACAGACTTACTTGTCATTTATTCAAACTGTGATAAGAATTTACTTCAGAAAAATTAACAGATGATGCTTTACTTGGTGATCTCTGAAATAATCTGCTGTAAGAAGTTACATACCAGATAATACAAAGCAAAGCAATATACTGCTTGTTAGAAATTTGGCCAAAATTCTGAAAATGAGTGGAAATGGATTTTTTCCGCTGGAGCAGATCCCCACCAGTTCAAGGTTCAAGAACTTTGCTTGGTTTTTCTGGGAAAGGAGGAGGGGGGGACACTGCATGAAGAACTTGAGTTCAAATTATCCCTCTTCATCAAGAAGAAAATTGCATTAAATAACCATGCCAGTAGCATGGCTGTTGGCTGTGAAGTGTTTGTTTATAAGCTGTTGCTGTCTTGTTAACAAAATGATGTTTTTTCTTTCAGGTTACGGTTTTGTTGACTTTGACAGCCCAGCAGCTGCTCAGAAGGCCGTTTCTGCTTTAAAGGCCAGTGGAGTCCAAGCACAGATGGCAAAGGTGAGTTAAAATAACCAGCTAATTCTGCAATGGGTTTTGAAGGTGAACAAGCTTGTACATTGGCACAACAGGGGCACTGTGGAGTTTCCAGCTGCAAGGGCCCTTAACAGAGACCACAGTCCTCAAGCCACGTGATTGTTAAGGTAACAAAATGGAGACTTTTGACTGCCATATCCTAAGTAATCTCAACTAATTAAATAAAGAAGCATGATATTCTAAAGTCTCCAAACTGATCTTGTTGCATTTATCTGTTTGTTCATAATAATCTTCTCCATTGGCTTCATCAAGCAAAAGTTTAGCAAGCATTTGTAAAAACTATAGCAGGCTTAGTGAATTGGTTTACAGTACAAAGGTTTCAAAGATTGTCTGTTTTTAAATGAGGTTAGAAGCCTTGTGATTTAGGGATTAATTTTTGAGTATACCATGGCAAAATTTAACCTTTGAACTTTGTTTCAGCCTTTCTAGTATATTTTCTGCTAATATAAGTAAGATTTGAACCTGAGCATTCATGATAGATGTCTTGAAATTCTTAGCCAGCACTTGGCTGACCTATTTTAGCATCAAGGCAAACCCAAGAATTATTAAAAATTAACAGAATGAGAGCTATCTTCTTTTTCTCTAATTTTTAATGAACCTTGCCTCTGAACCAGCTTATTAGCCAAATGTGATCTTCAGAGCATCTTCAGTGCTCTTTTATGAAACTGGGGAGATGATGCCTAAGTAATGATACCGTCATGCATTCTTGTTGGGTCAGATGGCCTGGTTCCAAAAGACAGCCATAAACACTTCTACAAATCTGTTAACTAAAGAAAATATTACCAGTATAATCTGTTGATATAATTCTGGTACCTCTTAAAGCAATTTATTTTTAGTTTGAAAATTATATATTAATTTAAAAAAACGAAAATATAGTAATCCCAGAGGCTTTTTTATTAAAGTAATCTGCTAAAAATCTAGCAAATCTTTTATAGTTATCCACTAGGTACAGATTTTTTTCAGATGAGGTATTTTCCACAGCTTCTCAGCTGAAGAGAACAGTTAAGCTAACAACATAAATGTCTTTGGATGGATTCCAGGGCAACAAAATGGAAACCATATGTTTCATACTTAATGCATGTTTCATTACAGCCATGACACAAACATACATGCTTACTGGGAAACACTTGAGGGTTTTTTTCCCTTTTTTAAGGTTTTACATATACTTAATAAAGGCCATTTATTTAATCTTTAGGTTTCAGGTGGTCACTTTAAAATATACCCCATATTTTTCAAGGTCTGTCTGCCATCTTACGGATATGATATCTAGATAGGAGCTGCAAAAAGAGATTTTGAAGTCATGTAAATTCATTTTGTTAATAAACTTTAATGTCTGATTTGTTTTCTTGAGTAGATGGAGAAGCTCTAATAATTGACTATAGTATCCTAATGAATAGTTATTTAATCTTTTTATAGTATATATTTCTGACTCATTTCCTCTGATAGTTGCAAGATCGGTAATATTTCTTTTTGTTTGCATTAATGAAAAAATGTGCACCAAAATATCCAACGTTTGGGGTATTTTTCTGACCCTGTGTCAAGCTTGACGACCTGAGGGAAACCTGTAACTATGAGGTTTGCATTCCAGTGAAACTTGTTCTGCTTCTTAACACAGAGAGAATGTTTAAATTACTAAAAAGACCAACCCCCAAACCAACCCAGTGAAGAGCACTACAACAAACAGTCACTAGTGACTGAGTTTGAGTGCTTTGATTTTTGTCTATTTTGAGCCACTGGATTTTTTTCCCCCCCTGGGCAATGTTGCTCTCCTTTTGTCTGAAAAATCCTATCTCTACTTATATGCTCCATGGCCAGTCATAGTTCCTTTGACAAGATTAGCAAATGTCACCCTTCACATGCAAGACACTATAAAATTTTTTGGTTTGTGTGTTTAGTATTTTATCATTTTGCATGTGACCACCTGTGCTGTGGGGTGGTGGTCCTGCAGTGACACTGCTCCAGGCTTAAGCCTGAGTGTCACAGAGAAGGATTTGAGGAGTTTCCTGGCTGTCTGGGCAGTCCATTTCCTTACTGGCCACTGCAGCTGCTGTAGTTTCAAAGAGGAAACTTTTTCCTGCTGGTGTGATTTATCCATGGGAAGGTGTTGTAATTACTCTGTGCCCAGGGTATCAGGAACAGCACAGCCCGTCAGTGCTCTCATCCTGCCCCCAGATGTGGTTTCTGACCTGCAGCAGCTGAACAGGGAGGAAAATGTTGAAGCCACATTCTGACTCTGGCTGCCATAAAGTCCTTTTTGCAGTGTCCTGCTGTAGCTCTAGGTCAATGAGTTAAAAACTACTCATACCAGCAAGTTCTTCTGCAAATCCTATTTTAGTGGAAGTGGTTCAGATTTTTATATATTAAAATTTTTGTTGTGTGGTAGAGATAACCTCAAATTACAGTTATATTATTTTTCAAAATACTAACTAGTGAATCACATTATAATTATATTATTAGTAGTAGTTATTAGTATTATTAGTATTTTCCTATCTATGGGGTAAAATCATGCTGTACTTGGCAGTCTGCTTCCAAGTTCATCTGACATGAGAATAATCCCACTTACTATGTTTTGCTACTGCTGAGCAGAGCGGGAAGGCCCAGGGTCCAAGATACAGCTTCAAGCCAAATCCTGCCAAATCTGTTCTGGGGTCACTGTTGGTGGAGAAGTGGCCACCACTCAGGAGATGCCACAATAATGGAACCTTGTGTCAGTCCATTGCTCATGAAATACCATGACTTCAGCTATTCTGCTCTTTCTGAGATCTGAATTGGAAACCCTTAGGTTCCCAATTCAGATCTCAGGAAGAGCAGAGTAGCTGAAGACAAAGCAGCCCACGTAGAGTTTTGCTTTGTGCTGGTTACCAGTGTCTTCTGGTCACTACTGAAACAAATGTTTCCAATGTTTCCTTTTGGCCAGAAAATGTGGCTAAGAGCTCACATAAGATGATAACTGCATAGCTGGGGAATGGAATTAGTTTCTGTTTCAAATGGTAAGTTGACTAATTCTTACTTTCTGGATGTAAACTAATGTATAAATATAAAAGGTACAAAAGAGTACTTATTTAGTAGCCTAAATAAGAATGGTTAATAAAACTCACAGTTCTTCCCATCTTTCTTTCTAGCAGACTCAAGACAGGAAGAGAGCCAATGTTTGCAGCCCAGATAAAGTCAGCAAGAGAATATATGTATTATACTTACAGCAATGTAGAGCTGCACAAGCTAGCTAGAATACCAGTGTGGTTCTTCCAGCTCAGACTTCATTGAGGATTAACTCCTTCCTGGCATGGCAGGGACATTTGTACAACCAGATTGTCCATCTCCTGGTAGGCTGACAGATTTCTGAGGCTGTGAAAGTGAAAGGCTTATATCTACTAAAACTGTTCTACATAAGGAATTACCACTTTTTGCAAAGAGCTTGCAATGTACTTTAGGCATCACAAGAAGGATTAATGGACATTCTCACAATTGAATTTCAATCATGTGTTTAAAATTAGTATAGTGTCCTCTCTTTAAAATGATTTAGCTGTCCAAGTCCAACACAGCTGCTGTGGACTCAATGACCCTGATTCTCCACACTTTGTTGTTGAAGACCTTGTCTTCTCATGTCTCTTCAATTCTTTCTCCTCATGAGGTTTGTAGGTCTTCTGTATGTACAACTTCCCTATAAGATAGTCAAGATAACTTATAACTTAAATGGTTGATATTCATTATTTTCTGGTTTGTGTTTTCCTGTCTTTTTTTTTCCATATGGAAACGTAAAGAAAACATATACTACTTACAATAGAAGCCATGAAAGTATTCCACGGACATGGAAGATTTCTGTGGTCAGTGAGACTTGTTAATTTGAGCCAAGGAATGCTGTTCTATGTACTGATGTGCATTTTTGTGGGAAGACTCACTGTTTATCCATTCGAAGATTTCCCCAGAGTTGCACATTTTTAGGACTTAGGGCTTCAGATTCATAATGTTATAATTTCCTCCTCCTTAAAGTCTTCGCTTCCGCTGACACAATGAAGTGTGGTCCTGCTTATTTGTATTTGCTCTCACATTAACATATCACTAAATAATTTCAAATATTTTAAGCTTGTGCAAAAAATTAGGGCCATCTTGACAATTGTTTCTTATTTGAATTGTGTCAGAATAACAATGTGCTAACAATGTAAAGGATGTTCTCCCATCGCATACTGACTTCCACCATTCTTAATACACAATTCGTGTTTTCTGGAGTGGTCTACAGACCCTCAAAGCATCAGACAAAATTCTGAAACTTGTTATGTGGGGGTGGGTTTTAGCTTATGATGAATATGAGCCCATTGTCTAAGTTCATGTTGATCCTCTGGAGTACAGAGATGACCTGAATTTGCAATCTTTATATTTTTCACTCACAGTTACAAAGGCAGAACTGTGATGTACTCTCCATGTGCAGGTAGCTTTATCTTTCTTGCCTACATTTATATACTTTAAATTTACTGTAGGTGACTTTTTTCCCAAATGTATTTGAAAAAGATAAATTGTCACACCATATGAAGTGTGAACTTCGGGAGGGAAAAGCTGCTTAGCTGCTTGTCCTCATCTCTGTAACAGAAAGCAAGGTTTTTCCACATCTAACAAGCCTAATGTATTGAAGGCATCTCTTGCTTTATGTTGCTGATGAAGAACATGGTTTTAAATTAGCAAAAATGAGAAACAGCAAACTTTTGAGTTCAGTAATGTATTGCTTATAGTACTTGTCTTCACTGTGACAACATTCTGGAGAATTAAATCAGTTTTCATTCCTATAGAGCAAACCAAGAAAAATAGTTTAGGTTACCATGGTGCTACTGCACTTAATCTAACTGGAGAAGATAGGCATGTTGCAGTTTTTTTATTCTGCATCTGGGCTTCTGAATGCTAAAGAATGGATGACAGGCAAACTGGAGCTAACTCAAGCAGATTTCTACAGCAGTTTTTAGCAACTGTCCTGAAAAATATTCTTTTTACCTAGTTTGTACTACTTTTTGTAGGTAATAGTATTAGATCTTACTGTCACATATTTTAAATAAGCATAATAAATTTTTCTCCTTATATTCGTAAAAGTTCTTAAAAGTCATTATAAAATAAATTGAAGGTAAACCAAATTTTGCTTACCTGGGAGCCAAATGACTATCACGTTAGGAATTGCAAGTGCACTAAATAGACAATTAGGAACCACTGTAAAGTAAAGTAAGTAAAGAGCTTCAACCCACACAAGTCTCATTTCAGTTGCAAAGTGGTGCTGTGGCTTGTTCTGACAAGGGTCTGGTGCCTTCTTGTGAACTGTGGTGGGCTCATTCAGAGCTCCCAGGGAGCACCTTTATGCCCTTCTGGTAAAAGAAAAGCAAAATCACTGAGAAACGAAAAAGGAATGTTTTAATGCAGTGATAAACTGGTCCCAAAGCTTATTGTAGTTAAATTCCTCTTCTTAATACAGATGTGCCTGTAAAAATGAATGTTTAGTGTATTAATCATATGCAGTTCTGGAGAACAAGTGAAGATTATGGTAGTGATTTCTCCCTGAACTGTGTTGTTAGCAGTCTGTGGTTAGACAGTATTAAAACTATGGCTAAAACAGGCATATTTCAGTGAGACACTTGCCAATTGTAGATTTTGAAGTAGTACCTATATGAAGGCAGGCAAGCATTTAATCCCTTCCCTATCAGGCAGAGGATCTTCCATGCTGTGAGCAGAGCCTGGTCACATGTTTCTGAATGGCTATCTGTTCACTCTGACCTTCACAGAGCAACAGAAAACAGATGTCTTTGCGTTTTGCCAAGTTTCTTGCTCGCAATTTAGGAACAATTCCACACACACAGGGAGGTTTTTGTTAATTTATTTCAGATGATGGTAGAACACTCCACATTATGTAGGAATCCTGATCACCTCTTTCTACAGAAATAAATATTAACAGTTGATCATTCCCATCACTTTTATAAGAAGTGCTGTGTCTTACAAGAGCTCTTTGGGAAAAAGCAGAGTGTTACTTTGCAAGAACTCTGCTCTACATCTTTATATTGTTACATTCTGGTAGAGAACTTCTGGAGACACAGCTGAAGGTGTTTGGTGAGAAAAGACTGATAGAAACTTGCTGACTGAAAACAAGACTTGCTAGTTTCCTCAGTAATATGGACACTTACAGTAGCCCACAAATTCCCTGACATTGCCCATAATCCAAAACTGCTGAGCAATTTCAGCGTGTCTCAGGATCTGCTGATGGTTCTGTTAAATAAGGAGAACCCTACATGAGATATGAAGGGTTTTTAAGCAGTTTTCCTAAATTGTATAGAATTTAAAAAAAAAATTACATTCAGTAGTTTATATGTTAAAGGAGACTTGCCCAAAATTAGGGAACTTCCCACTGACTTTAGTAAATCTTTTTTATAATTTCCATTAAAGAGTGCAAATAATTTTGAGAGATTTAAGGTATATAAGAGGAAAGTGGCTTATACAATTTTATGGATTTTAAGCAGAGAAACATATACATTTAAATCCTAAGAATGATTACAGTGTATAAGCAAGGTTTGAGCTATGTTAGAAGGTATTTTTGCTGGTTTCACTTTATTTTTCTTAATTCCAGAAGAAGAATTAAAAACTCAGATATCAAAGGATTTATTTTTCTCTCCTGAGACAGAATAGTAATAACCTTGTGAATTAAGCTATGGTGAGATAGGTTTTGGTAAGGAAGAAAGTCAAAAAACTTAAAGTATTAAACTCCTGCTTGCCAGAAAGAGAGGGATGACTTAAATAATTTTTCTTTCTCATAACTTTCTGAATTTTAACTGTTAACCTGTAACCATTTGCCATGACAAAATCTTACATAAAAACAAACATATGTTTGTACAGTGCCTTTTGTGTAAGGTAGCACAGAGCTGGAAGGGGAATCCTAGTTGTGGCTGCTATTTGGAAGTCACCTTGGAAATCCAGTGTCTTTGAAGGGGAAGGAACTAATCTGCTACTTACAGTCTCCCAAAACGTACCCAGATAGCTGTTTCGAGATTTAATAGCATTGTGGACATGACAGAAGCTGCATGGTGAAATAAGTCATTCACAGGAAGAGAAGGGGTATTTTGCACATTAATTGGCATAATTCTTCCACTATCAAACCGTATACAATTCCAAATACATTCTAGAAAAAGTTCAGCCTTGCTTTGCATTTATGCCAACAGTAGTAGGGGTTGCAAATGAGTGTTGTAAATGAGCCCTTTTGTGAACCAATGGCAGTCTCTTTCTTTTCTGGAAAAGTGAAGAAGTGGGTTAAATTCATCTGTCCTGACCTAGTTGGACTTGGTTTTCTTTATGGATCCCTTCCAACTTGAGATATTCTGTGGTTCTGTGATTTATCCTTATAGCTAAATGGCTGCTGCTCCCAGGGTGGCTGTGGGTTTGCACCTGCAGCGCAGATACCACCTCAATGCACTGTGGAATGTGTTTGTTGGCATTTTAGCTATTTTTCTGGAGGAATTACAGATGGAAGAAATTTCTAGTTGTTTTCCAGGATTTCAGTGAGGCATCCTCATCTGTTGGGAGCTTTTTTTCTTTTTTTTCCCTTTCTGTGCCTGCCATCTTTACCAGTTCTAGCTGTGGATGTCTGTTAGAATTGTCTTCAGACCCCTCTTTGTCTGCTGTGGTCTGTGTGTTCCATCAAAGGATCAAATCAGAAGTAACTGAATCCCTGGGAAATATTCAGGCTGTACTAGACTGATGTGGAGAAAGAGTCAGGAAAGCAGAAGTCCTTTCCAGTCAGACATTCAGTATGCAGGTGACCAAACCCCAATAATGAATAACCCAAATAATGCAAAATACAGATTGTTTCATGAGCCACAAGTAAAAATTTTCCATCACAAAATGCTTTCTGTTCAGAGAAAACTATTTTCTCAGATGCATTTCTTTTTTCTCTTTTTCCCCAAGAGCTTTGTACTGCGGGTTAGTGGTGAAGTTGCTAGTGCTCTTCCAAAGTGGAGCATTGCCTTCCCTTACAATGATTTGTGGCAGGAAGTTTTCTCTGGTAGGTGGTTAAGTACAGGCATCTAATGCCCAGCATGTGCAGTGAATGGCACCAGGTCCTTGTGCCCCTTTGGGCAGGGAAAGTTCATGGTCTCATCCTGAATACAATGCCAGGATAATGTGGGAATCTGCTGAGCCCTGGGCTGCAAGAGGAGCCCGAGAGAAGGGGGAAGCGTGCTCTACCCACTTACCTGAACAGGTTGCTCTGAGTTTCTGCACTTGACTGAATTTCTTTATCTGTTGTGTGATTCTGAATGTAATCTTCTGTTTGTTTGAGGGGTTTTCTTTTGTTCTTTTGGTTTTTGTTTTTTGCATGTAAATTACACTTTTAATAGTGTGAACAAAATGGCCTTTTTTATCTTTTCAAATGTTGGAATTTTTAATGAGAATACTTTTGTGCTTTCCATTATTCTAGAATGAAAACATTAGGAAGTTAAATAAAAATATGCAAAGAGTCTGGTTTGGAGCTGATATACTATTTCAGATTATTTAGGGAAGTTTTAGGATATTTGCCTGCAGTATATTTTACAGCCTATAATAAAAAGTAAAACATTCAAAACTTTTCCTTTCAAATACTGTTTGGAATTTCAGAAATCTTGCTATGGCTACAAGTGCAATTTTATAATGCCAATGCCTGAAACTTCCTTTAAAGCTTTTGCTAATAGAACTCATTAAAGAAGGAAGTTAAACATACATATCTCAAGGTGCAAAAGAAGATTGCCTAATACTATCTAAGTAACAAACCATTCTAACACTGTGAAAGCTGCTCTTCATCTCACATTCCTGCCTGAGGAAATTTGAGCTGAATGTCAAGATGTAACTACTGTAATGCTGCCCAGCAATTAATATTAATATTATTGTCAGCTCTGGTCTCACAGTGAATCCATTTTCTTGTCATCTCTTTCTGTTGATTTTCCTAATATGAAAAAGAATTCAGATATCCTATGATAAAATAATTCGAGCCCTAAACTTGTCTGTGTGCTATATAGATTCAGTATTATTTTGGAAAGGAGATGTCTCCACTAGGTAACAAAAGAAAAATCATGCAGGGTAATCAGATATCATTTGTAATGGACCATAAAGGGGCCAATGAGGCAACACTTGGGAGCTGGAAGAGGTTGTTTGGTAAGGTACGTGGGATTTCGGTGTGGCTAGAAATTACAGTCACACCAGTGGCAGAGGCATGCACATCAGGAGAATGTAATAGAAGAACATTTCCCTCCTGTAGGTCTTTTAGTCAAATTTCTTTTAAAACTCTTTTGCAAAACTTCAAAACATTCACTCTTTTGAACTGAATGTGAGGCTTGGGGTAAAAATGCAAATAAGTAAAGGTTTTTCAGCCTAGAATTTGCTTCCCCATTTTTAATTTTCATTAGGTTTTGGAACGGGATAATTGCTTTCTGTGCCTAAAAGGTGTGACCTCCCCCCAAGCCTCAACACTCCTTTTTTTTTTTTTCCTCCCCTCCTAGGAAAAACTAACCCAAACTGAGAAGTTATATCCAATATAGCAAGTTATAAAATGATACAATATGCTACTAAAAGTACTGAGATATTAATATAAGGGCAGCTTAAGGACAAATTGATGCCTGATCTGCATGAGAGGATATCACCATCCTTCCACCTTCCAGTATAATCACTTTAAGAAATGCTTTAATGGCAGAGGCGAGTATTGTGGTTTTGTATGGTTTTGTTTTTGTTGTCTGGTTTGATTCAAACTTTCCTGCAAGCTAGTCAGCCCTCTTGTACAGGAGGAAAATATATTGTGGACTATGCCATCAAATATGTTGGGACCAATAAATGTGTTAGGATGATGGGCAGAAAATGATGCACAGGGATTTCGTCCTGCAGATGAGGATGAACTTCTTTATGGTGCAGTGGCTGGGCACTGAAACAGATAGCCCAGATTAACTGGAGTATTAACTGTCCCTCACTAGAGCTATACAAGAAGTGTCTGAACATAATCCTGTGCAACGCCATCTAGGATGACCACACATGGTCCTTTCCAACCTTACCCATTCTGTGATTCTATGAAAATCATATATGTCTATCAATAAAATTGATTTCAGATCACTGCTGATGCCAGAAAAGTTCTACTGAATGTGGGCATCCTGCAGAGACTTAAATTTATACCAGGCTAACAGTGATGACACTGAAGTTTTGCATAACTTTAAGGGCCATGTCACATCAATCTGTGTAGATGAAAGAATGTGCATGAAAGGGATGCTCCCTTTCCACAGCTGGGAAACTGTAGATAAACACAGGAAATCATCAATTTCAACAAGAAGGTTTCTTTGAGGCATCATTTTGTGGCACATACATAGGTAACACAAAGTAGTGAGTAGCCAAAGATCAGGGGAATGGCAAAGATGTGGCTACATTTGTCTCCTCCCTAATTGCTCATCTCCTGGCTGCCCTCCTCTCTCATTTTGTCCGTTTCTAGAGAAGGTTTTTGGAAGACTTTTGTATTGTCTGAATGCGTAACATAAAGGTTTGGTGAAAAGTCAAAAATGTTCACTTGTGGAAGGAGATTACAGTGTCCCACTTATTTCTCTATCACCCTATTCTTTTGGTATTGTTATGGCAGTGTATGTACTCTGAAATCTATTTTCTCATTTTTTCCTCATATTATTTTCTGATTGTCATCCCAATCTTTTCTTAATTTACGTCTGGCTTTCTTAGTGCTTTCCACCTCTCTTGCATTTCTTGTCTTCTAATTTCTTTCCTTTATCTCATTTTTACTTTTTTTTTTCCTTTCAGAAAAATTTCAAATATGGTGTTTTAACATGGGCTATAAACTGGTCAATTATTCACCTTTATCTCTACTTAAAAATGTTAGTGTCAGCAGTAATAGGAGAACGGGAACTTTCTCAGGAATGCTGCAGGCAGTGGCAGAAGATGAAGGTCATTATTACTAGGAAAGAGCAGCCTTTACAAAGGGCCTGAGAAGTAAAAACCTGCACCCGAAGTAATTTGTAATTGTTTGTTTTAAATTCAATATGTCAATGGTAAGAACAATAACAGTTGGTTTTAATTCTCTTTCAGCAACAAGAACAAGACCCGACTAACTTGTACATTTCCAACCTGCCTCTCTCAATGGATGAGCAGGAGCTTGAGAACATGCTGAAGCCCTTTGGGCAGGTTATCTCCACGAGGATACTGCGGGACTCGAGTGGGACAAGCCGTGGTGTTGGCTTTGCAAGGTACTGCAGTGGTGTTAGCTGTGCTGACAGCCTTTCTCCTTTGTTTTGATTGAAAAGGCAAGAATAGGTGGAAAAGGCAGAAATCACAGAAAATTATGAAGTTTGTAAAGAGAAGGGAGATGGAGATGGAATTATCCAGCAGGGTTTTGTTAATTCTTCCTTTGGTAAAGCTGTATCTCATCTTGCTTAGATGGCTAAATCTAAATTTATTGCTCTTGCTGGACAACCATCTAGAATAAGAATTTGCTCTAAACCACTTCCTTCTCTTTTCTGTACTTCTCCTTTATCCCTGAACCAGTAAGCAAGAGTTACGTGATGCTTCACAGGGACTTCTGTGACTTTTCTGGCTTGTGAAGTTTGAATCCCAGGCAGCAGACCAGAAGGAATAACCTTCTTCTCCACCTTCACGGCTTTTTTTTTGTTCTTCTTCATTAGTTCCTTGAAGAAAATGAACTCATCATTGCCATTTGAACATCAGCCCTTTGAATATTCAGGCTCATTAACATGATGTCAACTGGGAATTGAAATATTTTTATTCACTTACAGTAAATCTCATCTTAAAATATTTGTGTGCTAAGTCAATTATCTTGCCCAAATCATCAAGAGCAAGTATTTTCCATGAACTAGTAGATACATCCCAAATATTCTGTCCGTGTGGATCTACTTTTTCTCTAGTTAATGCAGTTATTTTTTCTGGGATCTTTTTATCAAAATCTTCTCTGTGCTGTTTTTATTTATCTAGGTCCTGCTTTAAACTTACTAGCAATAAAAATTTAGAGGCTTTAAATTGAAGGTTTCTATTATCAAAAATAAAAGCATGCTTTGAGCAAAGAATCGGAATTCTCAAAATATGTTGTAAAATCTCCATGAAATCAAATTTCAGTAATTCAGATGTTCAGCCAATACTACAATAGCTCTCTATTTGAACAAAATAGCAGAATCTAAAATTTGTGCACAGAAAAGAACTGAATAAATTTATCTCCTGATGAGGCCAAAATTTTTAGGGATTGGTTTTCCTCTGAGTTGGCTGGGGGGTATTTCATACCACTGTGATTCTTATTTTCCTTTTTTTTTTTTTTTTCCTAAATCTCTTCCCCCACCAGCCTCTTAACCCCCAACTTTATATGCTTGTCAAACTACCAAGTTTCAAGAAGGTATAACAAAGGAATAAAACAGAGTGATAATCATTATTTAAGAGAGAAAACCCAGCAAGTTTGGGCTTTGCTAAAATTTCTTCCTGTCCCCTTTAAAAAGATCAACAAGTGTTTGTAATATTTTTGGGGTAAAGTTAACTGGGCATTTTAATTTCCTTAATATACATGTGTTTTATATGCAGCTTTCACTTTTTGGTACTGTGAAGGGTAGAATCCACTAACATCCACTCTAAAATTCAGTAGACATTTTGAATTCATTCTCTCCAAAGTTTTATACAACATCTACCTTGAATCAGTGGTATGGTAGGAAACATGGTAGGATATATTTTTTCTAATATAGCTGGGAGTGTTCTAGAATCATGTGCAAAAGTCAAAAAGACTTGTGTGTATTCAAAACCTCACTTGTATTGAATACATTAAAATAGAATAGTTTAAAAGTATTTTCTCAATAGTTTCTTTATTATGCATTTTGTGTTTTATATATATGAGTGAAGTTATTTTTATATAAATGTTTATTCATATACATACATATAGAATACATAAGTTATAGGATAAGTATTGCTTCTGTATCTAATTAGAGCTTCTTTCCTTCTACAAGGTGAACATTTTTCTTGTATTGGAAAGTTCTTGGATAAATCTTAATTAGAACTAAAATTTTCCAAGAAAGCAGTAGATATTAAATAAATATTTTAATTTCTTGCCTTTGGAAGACTTTTATTAATTTCATAGGGAGCAATGTATTTTATCAAGTCCAGACTTGAGTTTGAAACTAAATTATATTATTTTTTTATGTGAAAAAAAAAAAAAAAATAGATTTCTTTGATGCAGATCCAATAATCCAGAACTTTTGAAAATTCTCTAGGAGATACTTTTGGAGTCATTAGGAAAACCTCTTGTTCAGTCTGGCTTTTTGGTGATATTGGTTGTTATCTATGCTTGTATTTTGTCAGCCTGTGCAGAAAGGATATCAAAATTAAAAAGATGCCAAGACTTAGTAATTTTTAGTCCTGGTTGTTTGCTGCTGAGGCATTTGGCCTAGTTTGTGGATATTAATGAACAAATGAAAAGAAATTATCTGTTCAGCATAACCAAACATCATCTTGCAGGCAGCTGCAAAATAATTTCTTCTTTTTAAAATATATTTTGTTGTAATTGCACATCTCAGTGCTCTCTGTGACTGAGTCCAGGCTGTTGGTGGGGCTGGCAGATCCACAGTGCAGGTGAGGCTGCAGCCACAGCCCCCAGAGCCCCTCCCAGGCCAGCAGGAGCTCTCCAGCCCTCAGCCCAGTCTGTTAAAAGTCTGGGTCTGACAGCATAAGTGCACAGACCTGTTCAAGATCTTGGATACATTCTCAGTAGCCATCACAACTGTGCTGACACTGGCTCCTGTTTTGAACTTGGAGACAAAAAAGAGCCAGGTACATCATTTAGTGGAGATGATGTGTATAAGGTAAAAGCTGCCAAGTCAAACCTGCAGGTAAAACCTGCAGTCAGGCAGGTTTATATTTGAGTTTATTACCCTTAAACTCTACAGAGAGTTCTGAATCCTCTCTGAAGAGTGGCATTAACCTTTGCTGCATGCAGCATGTACACTAAGGATTCAGTTATGAGTGATAGTGAGTCAGTCCTGCTTCTTTCAAGACAAGAGAGGTACTTCAAGCAGTTTGGGCAGCTACAGTATAATTTCTGCCTGAGTAAATAAGAGTATTATTTTCAGTTTGGCACTGACTGATCCCAGAGTGCATAAAATGTTAATTGAGTTTGGCTTTACCTTCCTGAAGTTATAGGTTCTTAGAAAACATCATCTCCATTTTTCAAACATGGGAAAGCAACCCACAGCAGTGAAGAGGGAAAAAGCAAGATATGTGATTTGAGAAAAAGCAAGAAATATGCTTTAAAAAAAATCACAAACATGGGAATCTGGTTGAGTGTTTAATTTATGTAAATTATTCTTTATTTTCTTAGGATGGAGTCAACAGAAAAATGTGAAGCAGTGATTGCTCATTTTAATGGAAAATTCATAAAGACACCAGCAGGAGTTTCTGGTATGTTGCATATATTTCTTACAAGATGTATGAATGGATTATTGCTTACATGATGGAAGCCTGTTACACTGATTGTTGTATCTGGCTTCTCATTTAGAGGCAGGCTTATTAAAATTAAACTGTGTCTTTTTGGATGGCTGTAATGCTTGCTTGGAACACAGAATATTGCTTTTCTGTTGTAAACCTTTTCTAGGAATCTAGTAGTGTGCTCTCCTAGCAGAGAAACAAGCAGCTAAGATGCCAACTATGTACAAATTTACATCCCACGTAATCCCAGTTGAAGTGAGGAAACAAATATCTGTATCAGAACAGAATTTGTCTCATTGTCCATGGACAGGACTTTTTTCAGAGGCAAAAATGGGGTGGTTTTGTCATGTGTTGATGATTTTTTTGAAATATTTTCAAAAAAATACTTGCTTAGAAAAAAATGAAATCTACAGCAGTGCCTGGCATGATGATTCACTGGGGAGCTGCAACTCTCAAGTCAGCATAGGTTTTAAAATCCTTCAAGAAAATGGAAGGAGGTCAGCACAGAATGCTGCTTCTAGAAGTATTGTGCAAGGCAAAATTCAGAGAAGGCTTAGTACAATTTTGTTGTCACACCAAGTTCCTCATCAGTGTGTCTGCTTTGTCAGCACTGTTTCTAAGAGACAAAATGTATATTCCATGAATACTGAAAAATGAGGAGAGGAAATTCAATGCTGCTGAGTAAAATAGAAAGTAAAGAGGACAACAGAGAAGGAAAGAATACATGCCTGACATTCCAGGCAGCTTTCAGTAGGCATTTTATTGAGAATCCCAAGTGGGAATTTTACAAATTACAGTGTTGATGCGGTTGCTGAAGCTGCCTTTATCCCACTGGTGAAATGTTCTCTGCAGCCAGACCCTGTCACTGAGGAGGAGGAAAGTAGCCCTCGGCAGGCAGACAAGAATGTGGCTTGTTTAGTAAAACTCCAAACATGCCTCATCCCTGAAAGATTGCTCCAGTTTGAGGCAGTCTGTGCTGCTGTAAGGATGGAAAATGCTTCAGAGAACAGGAAACCACTCCCTTCAGCTAAACTAATCTAATGCAGTATTTTGACTTCCCTAGTCTTGCTTTTGCAGACCCTTTGCACAGGGATTAATTGCTGATGTTATTATTTAGCTAAAGCTTTGTTACAAAGTTTTGGTAAATTTAGCACATTGTTGCATTTGTTACTTTAGTTATATTATAATTTATTTCTTAATTACATTTAGTAAAAATGTTACAGCCTGTCTGTATATACAGACAGTAATGACGCTAAAGAACTGTAACAGAAGCTCCTATTAGTGCTTTTTAGCTTGTTAATTTTTTATTTTCACCTGCATTCTCCTGTTCTCAATGAATGAGCTGTCAAGCATGTCATTGCTAATCATGCTCTGTCTCCGGTGAGCCATTGCTGAAGCTGGAGTTGCATCCTTTTGTGATGAGGTTCAACTAGGTTGAAATAAAAAGTTGCTGCATGGAAATGTAGAAATGGTTTTTGCAGTCTGAAGGAAACATTTAACATAAAAATGTGATGAAATAGGGACACTAAATTTGCACAGAACTGTCCATTGTCTGAAAGTGGAAATTAAACAGTGGTCTCAAGATGTAATCCACCTCACAGGCTTCTAATGCTTATTTTGCAAAGTAGTTGTCCAGGCTCCCTGTCTAGAACAGGTAAAGAAAAACAGACCTTCAGAGACTGTCCTTGTGGTTACAAAGGGTGTCTGGATCAGTCACTCAAGAGATAACTCCAAATGTTTGAAAGTCAGTTAAGTGAGATGAGTCTCACCTTCCATGATACTGAAAAGGAGCAAAATGATCAGGTGCATAAGGGAGTTGTGAGAACCTTAAAGACCCTCAATTTTGTTGTATTGGGTACAGCCTCAGCTCTATGTTTCCATACTGGTGCTGTGAACTTTCATTGCTCCTTGCAAAGGTTTCTATGGAGTTCAAATTCTTCCCAGAGGTCCATACCACGTAGAAGGCAGCTGTCCAATAATGCACTCTTACTAGAGAATTGAGCTAATGCCTAATAGTATACTGCAGTCTGCCAGAAAGTGGGGCGGGGTCATGAGGCAACTGTGATTTTGGACTACCTGCACAGAGAAAACTGCATGGTAGTCGGAAAGCTCTTGAACAAACAAAGATTAGGAAACTGTTTTGAAATAGATTAGTGACCATTGGGATTATAAAGGATCAAGTTCAAACACATGCAAAACAAAATCATAAAACTGGATCTATGTTTAAATTAAAACATTGTGTCCTAGAAACTTGGCTAAAATCAGCAAAGGGAGCTGGTTCTAAAAACACTGATATCAGGATGAAGAGGGTAGGAGAGATGGGCCTGTAATGAAATAGGTGTGGGAGGAAGAACATTTGTTCAACAAAAACATGCTTTCATAATGCAGCTTTGTTATTTTAACTGAGTTTGGGCTTAAATGGAAGAATGGGTTAAACAGTGATAGAAAGCATATGTGAAACCTCCTCTGGACCATGAAAAGACACAAAAACCCTCCAAACCCCTAAGAATCTGGCAAGGCCAGGGATTAACACAGGGTGGTCACAAAAGTGTCAACTCCAGAGTTAGGTGAGTGACTGGGTAAGCAAAACCCAGATATAACTGGCTATTCAGGCTTTATTTAGCTTAATGAAATACATTCAGTATTTATTGTGTCCTTGTTTATCTTCAGTAAAGAATAGGAAAGGTTAGCTCAGAGAACAAATTGAAATGCACTGCAAGTTGGCATAATCCTGAAACTCCTAGAAATGATTTATTTGTTGGGCTTTGTCCTTTTTTAATGTAAGTTATTTTATTAGTTGGATGTGTTTTATGGACTGTGACTTCTCCATTTTTTTGCCAAAAACTGAATTCAGAACTTTAATTTTTGTGCTTAATTATCTTTACAATTATGATAAAACAGTTATATTATTGCTATAGTTTATGAGTAACTTTTGCATTTAGTTTCACTCTCTTCATTAAAGAACTATTGTTGTCAGTGAAGAATTTAAGCTTTTCTATTCTCCTGTGAAATGTATGGGTCATGACGTGAATTGGAGGAAACAGACCAGACTGGTACAAAGAGCCAGGAGCCAGCAGATGAGCAGTGAGAGCAGAGCAGCAGCATACTTAGCCTTACTCCCCTAAAGATTATACTCAGTGTTCACTGGCTTTTAGTCTTGTGTGGGATCCATAGTGATTGTAGAAATGATCTGGGCAAAGTCTTCAAAGGCATCTCCTCCTAATCACAGTAGCATGTAGCTGTGTGGTGATATGTGAGAACAGTTACATAAATAAGTATATATTCTAAAGCAGCTGTGCTGTAGAATAAGTAAGGTATGTGTAAGTCTATTTGCCTCTCTTATATTTAAAATGAGAAGTATAAAAGTTAAAAAGTTACAGAAGTTTTATGCCTGTTCTATAAGTTTTGTGGGTTATTTAACATTTCTTTTACTGAAAAAGAAGTTAGGGGATTTTGGTTTAATGGGTGTAAAGGTAGAGAGCATTTTTGCTGAGCACCCTGTGCCATTTTTACTTAAGGAATGGCTGGTTATGGTGATGATGCAAAAATCAAAAATTATCCATGACCCACCCCTCTCTTACCACTTAGGATAAAGATATTGGTAGTTCACATTCTCTTTTAGGGGAGAAGATTGAGTGTATAAAAGCTTTGCTCCTGCCTGTGTTCTTGACTAGATGAGGAAGAGGTCCACCAGGAATGATAAACAATATGGTTTGAAAAGATCTGACTTTGGACATCTTTCTAGTGGGGGAAGGAGTGAAAATGGAGCCCTTAAGTAGCTGTCTTCTGTCAGTCATATGTCAAGTGTTTTCTAGTTTCTTACTTTTACAGAGTATCCAGTGCTGAAGATCTCTAGTGAATGTAAGCTGCTTGACCATAAGTTCAAGTTTTCTTTCAATTATCTTTCACAGATCCTTTAGAAAAAACTCACGAACCACAGCCAGAAAACCACTGCTACAGGGTATCAAGGGCTGAAAGTGCTGATATTACTCCTGGTTCACACACTGAAGGCAGAGGAACAAAAATTTCATTCCTTTGATCAAGACCCTGAGATTAGTTGAGCTGGTCAGAGCATGGTGCTAAGGCACCAGCCTTGTAGGTTGGATCCCTGTATGGGCCATTCACTTATGATTTGGACTTGGAAGGGGGACCCACAAGGATTATCAACTCTGAATATTTTGTGAAATCTGTGAATTAGAGGCTTCTGCTGCTCTAACTCATAATTTGCAATTGCTGCTTAGTTTTAAGAAGCAACATAGGAATAGAAGAGAAAAGTGCTTCTTAAAACCACTCAAAATATCCTTCTGTGACACATTATTAAACCTTGAATAAATTATTAAAGCAGTGTAATCCTGAGCATTATGTTTAAGTGAAAACTAGGATGGTGAAGAGTATAATATATAATTTCTCCTTAAACATATAAAGCTACCCTGATCTTGGGTTGCACAGTTTCTTTTTTAATTCCCACAGCCTTTGGCAAAAGTTTCAAGCTGTACAGGCTTGCTCTATCATTAAAGTGATGTTTTAATGTCAGAATTCATTAAGTCCCATATGCTTTGTACTAGAAAATAAGCAATGAAAGTCTCTAAAAGATGCAGTTTAATTGAAAACTGACTAAAGGAATAGTATTTTTCAACTCTTCTGTTGTTTCAGTAACTGAAAGTAGGGTTTATTGAAAAGTTGATAAAATTAGCCATGTAAAGCCAAGGGTGTAAACTCAAGGTCCAACAAAGAACATCAATTTTGTTCTCGCATTTATAGTATCACCTGGTACAAATTTGGATACACACTGAATAAACTGAATTCTAATGTACAGATGTGCACGAAGTGTCTACAACAAGGAAGAATTTACTCTCTGGACTAATATTGCATTCACATCTCTCTTCTGTAAAAACATTAGCCCTAGAGGGGAGTGATTCAGGGCAGGAGGAGATGGTCAGCACTTTCTACACCCAAGTTTTGGAGCCCTGACCTGATGTTGAAGGCCAGGAAGCTCGTGGTTACAGATCCCTTCCGTAGCTGCAGCTCAACAGGCGCCTGCAAACCACTGGCAGTGTTGGTATGCACTGGGTGTCAGAAGAGTGGGCACATTAAATGTGATGTCCTAGCTGCAAAAGCTTAACTCCACTGTAGGTTGCAGCCTTTTACATCAGGTCCCTCTCAGCTGTGAATGCATCTTTGAGTATTTGTACTCTGCCTTTGTCTTGCACATACAGACAAGTCACTGAATGATTAATGATCTTCATCACTGGGCCTGCATAGTTCCCAGCAATTAAACAATAAAAATGACTCTCCCTTCCTTCCTTACTACAAAAGGAAGCAAAAAAATTTTGCTTAAGTGGTCTGTAGGACTTGTTAGAGCTTTTTGTTCAACTACGTAACTATTATATGCATGCTCTTTTATGCAAGAGAGAGAATAAGTTGCATATTCATGAAAAATATAAGCAAAGGCAAGCTGAAGAAATAAGGTTCAGATTTAATTTTGAAGAGAGCAAGTCTATATTCCTTCTTTAGTGGGAGGGAGATCAGTAGGTCAAGATAAGCCCGAGAAGGTTTATCTCCTTCTCACGACCCTCCCTCCGGTGACCCTCGGTCGCTGTGCTGTTGCAGGAATGAACACGGTAGCGTTCAGGTCACGTGTATGGAACAGCAGCCAAAGATTGCAGTTGGGCTTTCAACTGGAGCCATCCCTACTGTCAGCATTCAGAGCTTGAAGCAGAATCAGGGAAGGCAAATGCTGTACAGCCTGCTCACAGCAGCTGCTGGTATTAAGTGGATGGTCTGCATGGAGATTTTTTAGCGTGTTGGAGAGATCACAGCATTTGGCGTCTTTGATGGGTGCAGTGAGGAGCAAGGGAAGGTGGGAGGTCAGAGAGACAAGGGATCCTATGCCTGGATGTGTGTTCAGTAAGATGGAGCACTAACTTCTAGTAGATCACAAATTGATAGCTTTTTAAATGTTTGGTTTTCTTTATTGATGCAGGTTTGGGATATTATGTATGCAAAATCCAGTAGACGTGTATTTCTTACTCCGTTTTTTTCTTCCTCTTTAAATTTGATGGAGAATTTTTACAATGCAGCAAAGATGTTTAATCATCTAAAATACAGCTGTTTTGCGTTATCTCCTGACAAAAAAATCAGATTTACTCTTAAAATAGGTTTTTATGAATATTTTATTCAAAGAGTTGGATGGGTTTACTCTGCCTTTTTTTTTTTTTTTTAAAGAAGATTTTTATGTTGAGACAATGATGGGAAATGCAAGCACGAATAATGCTTTCAGAAAATTTTTTTTCAATTCATTGTAGGGATTTTTAGTGAAAGCATAATGCAGCTTTAGATAAAGCATTTATTACCTGTGAGTAGACAGTAATACAGAATGACAGGGCTAAATCTTTTTATGATGTCTCTCTGTACTGTTCTCATGCCAGAGAAATTGAATTTTGAAATGAAATTTTAATTTAACCCAAAATTTTATAGTGCATATATTGGAAGTCACATATGCTCCTCACAGAACTAGATTTTTTGAAGTAATGTCTAAGTAACCTAAGCTACTCAACTTGGGGAAAAGCTTTTTTTTCATTTAAGGCAGTTAACTTCAGTATTTGGACCTCATCTCTCAGTGTCCAGTGGATTCTTGTTTTCCACACTATGTAAAATCAATCAAAATAATTTCAGACCAGAACCTGACAAATTTATCCATATTGGCTAACATATTCTGAGATTACCTCCTCTTGCTTCAACATGTATGTGGGCTAAAATGCTGTGTGCTATGACCTTATGATATTATTTGATCTAACTTTTATAAAGCAACATCAAATCATCCATTGCCCTATTGATTTAGTACCTTTTTGCTCCACATATGTTGAAACAGAATTTGCTTCACATAATAGAAGACTCCAAAGCAAAACTCAGTTTTGGGAATGCTAGAAATGCCCCCAGAAATGTAAGGTTTTGAAGACAGTATTTTCCAGTTTGTCTCCTACTTTAGGGTTGCTGTCATTTCCTTGTTCATTTACTCCATCATCCATAGGACTCCTATATTTTTTTTCCAGTGTCAGTAGCCTAACCTTTTCCTGGTGTATTTTATGATTATAAGATTTTGATTACCATTCTCTGAAGGATAATACATTTTAAATTATTTTGGTTGTCATGTTTAATGTTATAGTCTGGCGCTCTGTACAACAGCACACAGGTAGGAGGGATCAAGGTCTCTGACCTGTGTGGTCAGTGCTGGAGATGAGACAGGGAACCACACACCAGTTCTG
Organism: Aegithalos caudatus; assembly: GCA_013389925.1. Lineage (NCBI taxonomy): Eukaryota > Metazoa > Chordata > Aves > Passeriformes > Aegithalidae > Aegithalos > Aegithalos caudatus. The sequence continues at coordinate 180,605 of WEIU01003336.1, forward strand.
TCTCCCTTTTTTATAGAGAAGGCTGTCAAAAGATGCGTCATGCAGGAAGTGGGTGTTTTTCCTGTAGAACCAGAGCTAGTGTTTTAGGTGTCTCATCCAAAGCCAGGGATGACTGGACCATTACTGCTTGTTTTGTGGCAAAGTTTTAGAAGTCAAGCTCTCTACGAGCTTATGCATCTCTGAGGTTTTCAATACCAATCATCTTTTGCAAATGCAGACAGGGTGATGAGACATCAGCATTCACCATGCTTATATTAATAGATTTTGTTGAAAATTTTTCTTGGGGTTGTTTTTTTTGCAGGTGGCCTTCCCACCCCATCTGTTTACTCTGCATTTGGAAACTTGTATGTTTTCAGGTCCAACCATGTCTCATGAAGATGTTTCCAAACAGAGAGTGACTGGAGGAGTGTCATGGTAAAGCTTAGACAGCTCATGTGTCAGGAATTATTGGCAGAGAAGCATTTACATCCAAGTCATAACAGTGCTTCCACCCTGTGATTAGGGAGGGTGTGGTGTGATGCAGCAGAGCTCTGCTTCAGCCATAAGTACTGGGAAATGTGGAAACTAGGAACAGGGAAAGGAAAAATATGATGCAAACCTTTTCACTGCTTCAATTCTGACATTAAAAATTGAAGTCATGGTTAGGATTCTATTAGGAAAAACAATAATAGCAATAAAAAATAATAAAGTATGGTGATGCTGTTTCATAGCAGTATGCAAAAAAAACCAAAAGGACAATCTTGAAGAATTTCTGGCTGCATTGGGTGTTCTTTATAGAGCAGAGATAAAATGAGAATGGACAATTGTGGCATTTTCTCAGTGCAAGGTGTCAGGAGATAAAGTTGCCCACACTCCCTTGCCAGGTAGAGTAAGTGGATGTACTGTGCCAGCTCTTCTGCCTGTTCTGGACGAGTAAAACACTTTTAAGTTTTGAAACATTATTGAAACCTCCAAGGAGTGGGGAGAATATGTTATAGACCTTTGGCCAGATTTTTTTTCCACCCTCCTTAGATACACTTCCAAAGAGACAAAGCTCAGAATTCAGATGGCAGTTCTTGTTCAACCCAGACCAAGAGACACATACTCAGGATATACAGACCATGTTTCTTTCCAACAGGTTTTACAGCAGTAGTTTAAAATCAAATATATAAGGCGTTCCAGGTGCTCTGTGTGTGGCAGCTGTCTTTTTGCTATGCTGAGCAGTTGTTGATGCTGTAGTACAGCTCTGTGTTATTTAACTGTCATGTTTGGAATATAACTTAAAGCCACACCTCATTTGGAGAGTTGAACACCTGTGGATGAATGCTACTTCAACTAATTTTTCTTCTTTCTTCTCAGTTCCTGCAGAACCTTTATTGTGCAAGTTTGCTGATGGAGGACAGAAGAAGAGACAGAATCAGAATAAATACATACAGAATGGAAGAGCATGGCACAGAGAAGGCGAGGTGAGACTTGTAAGTCCTCCCTTCAAGCTTCAGTGTGGGTGTGCAATAATGAATACTTAGGAAAATGATAGGCATTGAGACTTCTTGGCTTGGGTCTTCGGCATATTAAAAATGTGCAAGCAACTCTTACCTGACAGTTTGTGTCTCTATTAAAAAAAATACTTAACTGTGTCTTTCTTCTGAGGAGAAAAGGCAAAATGTGAAATGCTGAGTCCTATCTCATTAAAGTGAACAATAAAATCTTCTTCCACTTGGTCATAATGTAAACTTCAGCTTTCTCATATTATTAAACTACCAGACACGTAACTATGTTCAAATGCGGTAAATAATCCTTTGATCTATGCAGCACTAAAATGCACATCACTTTCAAAAGATTAAAATAGTATACCAGTGCCATGCAGCATTATTATTTTTAGTCAAGAGTTGTTTTAATCTTTAATGTTCAATATAATGCTTTCGTAGGCTTACTGGGGTTAGCAAGCCTGGACACCTCATTCATATTAGACAGGAAAATTCAAATGTGCCTTCTGAAAAACTGCACTCCCCATTCATTCTTATAGTTCATATATTGTAGACAACACCCTAACATAATCATCTGCATGCCCTGAATCTCAAACACACATGTTCTTTTAGCCAGGTGTTTAATAGATTGCAATTTGTTCCTCATGATGGGAACATGGAAACTTTTATTCACAATCAATATTGCTGATTCTCTTCACTGTATAATTACTTCTGTCAATTAACCTTTCCCTAAGTTTTGGTAATAAATTATTTCAATACAAAATTTCAGTTAAAAATTAGACAAATAAAGACAGAATAAGAGAAATAATTTATAATTAAATTTAATTTTGTCAACTCTTTCTTTTCCACTTTTCTTTTTTTTTCTTTAAGGCTGGAATGACACTCACATATGATCCAACCACAGCCGCTTTACAAAATGGGTATGTTGAGTAATAGCACACTAAGCAAAAAAATGTTTGCATTATGAAAGATGCACAGAACTAGCATTTAATAAATATTTCTGCATTTTCTAGGTTTTATCCATCACCCTACAGTATTACAGCAAACAGAATGATCACTCAGACATCTATTACACCATATATCGCTTCTCCAGTTTCTACATACCAGGTTTGTATTTAGAACTTGTTAGTTGAAATTGCTTGTTGGAGCTTATGTTTATTTATCAGTTTTTACATCTGGTTTTATGAGGTCTCCAATAATGCTTCATTTTAATGAACTGGCCTTGTGCTGTACAGCATGAAAGTGACAGCCTGAAAACCTGAGTATGTGTTTCAGGAAGCACAGCAATTTAATGAGATCCTGGTGTCTTGCAAAACAACTCTCCAACTTGTGCTGATGGCTGACAGATTGTAGCCACTTCTACATTGCATGGGAGATTTTTCATTTTCTCTCAGTCAAATTTTTAAATGTTACCAGTATATCTGAAGTAATTATTCTTTATTTGAAACCTTCTTGGTTTAATTAAATTAATTTGTAAAGATGTTTTTCCATGCATTTTGAGCTTTTCTGTGTTTTCTTCTCAGAAAGCCCAACAATAATATCTTAGGTAGTTGTACTAAGAAGGATACAGAAACATTCTTGAGTTTGGAGAAGGAAATTTGAAAAAAAGAGCTGAGTTCAAATTACTTTAGCAGTCAAATTCAGTGTTTTTATATTAGGAGTAAAACATTTAAGAGCCTAGGACAGTATTTCTAAATCAAAGGTTACTATATTTTGAACAATAAATTAAACATAAACTGTGGACATTTTTGGTCCAAAGCTTTCTGAAGAGAGATTTTGATAGGTGCCATCCTGAGTCCTCAAGTCCTTGATCTACATCAAGGGATATTGATATACAACTCAACACATCAGGAAATTATATGGAACAGTTTTAGTACTTTGATATAAATTTCTTAGGAATCCTCAGTTTTAGGGCATTGTACATTTCAGTTTACAAACAACTTGCAGTCTCAGATGTGTGCTCTGTAATTACTACTTGAGACAGGCCCATTATGCCAGTGTATGCTAAATGATGAGCTGTTTTGGCATTTTACTGTTTAACACATATATGGAGTAAACAGCAGTAATTTGGTTCATAAATAACCCAAACTAATTACATTTAGAAAATTCTTACCTCTAGGTGTCAGGGGAAGGAGAAGAGGCTGTTTGCTTTCTAATGTGCTGTGTGTGTGAATGAAAATGGAAGGGTGTGTAAAGGGGAGGTAGAAGGCTGCCAGAGGCACTGTGGGCCATTGCATCCCCTGTCTCTTGCAGAAATTTCCATGTAGCCTTCAATTCCAAGTGAGGAGGATAAGGAAGAATTGTCCAATATAAGTCTGGAGATCTAATGGCGTCTTGCATGAGCAAAGTGTTGTGTAGGAGTTAAAACAGTGCTCTCTGGTGTGAAGGGCAGCTGGATTATTTTTGTATTAATTTCTGAGGTGACTATGAAAACACAATGTTGGCTCTCAGCAGTGCTAGGCTGTATTTGTCAGTATACTGAATCATTCTGCTTCGTACTGCATTACCTCAGAAATTACAGTAAGTTCTTACCCAGAAAAATATTTCAGTAAAATTAACTGCTATTCTTTATTAAAATATAAATTATTTATCAATACAAGACTCTCTGATATTCAGAATCCAAGTAAAAATCAGAAGTTGGCATGGAAACATACTACTTAGCAATACAGTATTATTTTTTGGGCTTATTGAGATAGGCAGACCACAATCCATTATGTTTCCAGAAATGTAGTTACCAGTATTTCAATATACATGGCAGGGAGCTTAAATTATTGTGGATGGAGTTATTAATATCATTATGCTTGAAGTGACACAGTAATTGGAATTGAAAATTAAATTGAAGTATTCTGTATTGTGGAGGAAGGAGGTTCTTGGCCAGAAGAGTTTCACAATTTGAGTATTAGTCACATCTTCATTACTGATCCCTACTCACTGGAGCCTGCAGCTTTCTGTCTTCTACACAACAGAACGTATCACACAAGCACAGGGTTTGTTTTTTTGTTTTGGGGGGTTTTTTTGGTTTTTTGTTTTGTTGTTTTTTTTTTGTTTTGTTTGTTTGTTTTTTTGTTTTTTGGGGTTTTTTTGTTTTTTTTTTTTTTGAGGTACAATATAAACTGCTTCTAGATTTATTCTTATTCAGGTAAACAAATTTAATAAAGTTTTGGCTAGTGTTTGTTTCTGCAACCCCTGTACACCCAAATGACTGCACTGAGCCAGTTACTATCATAGTGTGAGATTAGCCAAAGCTTTAGTCAGGCTGTACTGGTATTTTTGCCATTAAGATTTTGCCTGAGGAAAGGGAGTGTTCCAGTCTTTTCCATTACA
>WEIU01003336.1:189612-224889 GCA_013389925.1 Aegithalos caudatus
GAAAATTAGTGCTCAAAGGAAAGTATTGTAACTGTTAATGTACTGGGAATGCCACATTATTCTCAACTACTATAGCCAGTATTACAACAAAGAATTATCTGTACCGTGGCAGTACAGTACTCAGAACAATCTTCTCTATGAGCATAGCTCAGACAAACCCTGTGTTTTGTCAAATGTACCTCCAGTAGTAACAAACCAGGGAGTGTATTGTAGTTTTGATCTTTCACTTAGCTTACCTGTGTACAGAATTATCTGCCAGCAGACCTTGATTGTAGCTTTTTGCAAAGAATCCTGATTTGACCCTGGAATCTCAGGATACTGTGAGTGTTTATCTAATAGATCTCTCCATCGAAGAGGAATTTATTACTTTTGTTGGAGAGCGTAACATAAGTAAACTAAATAATTGATCTACATTTTGGCTTACCTTACACCCTTTCATAGGTCAGTACTTTAAAAGAGGAGCTAGACAAGACATGCTGCAGCTTATGTATTCAAAATGAGTGCCAGACAGTCTCTTCAGAGCCTGTAAGAAAAAAAAAACACTTAATTTCAAAGTCTGTTTATCCAGAAACTCCAGAATTTGTTTGATTCATTTTGGTGCATGTGCCCATGTGGATCAGAGAAGTTCTTCTGGTAATTACCTGATTGCTCTGTCTGCCAGAGCACTCTCAGCTGAATTAATTGCCTGGTTTCTGGGGAGCCTGGTGCAAAGTCCCATCTACAGTTCTTTGTGTTGCCTAGTGCCAATCCCATCACAGTACTCATAGTGTTTGTGTGGTAAGTAGATCTGATTCTTCTTCCTTTCCTTCATGAAGAGGACAGAATGCTCTTTTACATCTACAGATAGGAAATATTCTAGCAGTGACTTGCTCTCTTTATTTATTTCTACAATGTCAAAAGTTTGGGGTTTTTTTTATTTTTTTATTATCATCAAAGCATCTGAGGAAGTAGAAAGTTTGCATTATTTAATTTCTCTGTTTGCTGAAATATTAATCAAAGTAAAGTTAACACCTCAGATTTGGAATACCTCACTTGAGAAATGTGATGAAGATTTTAGATTTGAAGACTGTTACTGGTATGAGTCAAGTGGAAATACAGATCGCAGGTAATGCTGCTTGATTTTGTGTCTCATGGCTTGCCTTCCTTTTTATTTGCAGGAAGCCAGTGGTCAGCAACAGGTTACAGTAGAGACATCCAGTGACCATTCTCCATATACATATCAGCAAAATAAGTAACTGTGAGGTAGGGGCTCGTCCTGTCTCATGAAAGATGTGAATTCAAAGATGCTTTATTTCATAAGTTACAATACTCTGTATTGAACTTTTTTTTTTTTTGTCATATAAATAATACTGATGATAATATCTGTGGACAGTGAAACAGTGAACTTGGCCAGAGTCAAAAGCCAGGGAAGGAAACATGGGATCCAGAAGTGAATTAATGAATTCTGAGTAATATTGTTTTAATAATTTCTCTATGCCATAACTGGATTATGTTGGATTTTAATTTGTTCATTCTTGCAGCATGCTTTATACAGAACAACAATGAATTAATGCAAAAATACAAGAATCAAAATGCTAAAGGGAACTGGTACTGATAGACATGTCAGGCTCTAGTTTTGTAGTACATGTAAGATTAGAAGCAGCTTTGTGGCTGACTTACAGACCATGGGCAGGGAGGCAGTATGGTAGAAATCCTTGCTGACCTTTTCTCCTGAAGATTTGCCTTTTTTTCTAGGAAAAAGGCAGTTTGGTCCAGAATTTTGTCAATTAGTTTTTAATCCATGTCCTCATTTGGCTCTAATTCCTGAGTTTTACTTTCCTACTCTAGGTTTCCTCTATTTCTGCTTGCATGGCCTTTTTTACTAGCAAATCATTAGCTTTACCTGAACTTACTTCATACAAAATTGTTTTGCTTTCTGTACATTTCCGTCCTGAAAATATAACTTGCACTAACTGTTCCTTTATCCGTGATCCATGTTTTAAAGTTCTGGAATTTAGTTCTTCCTTAACTAGTCTTTTTCCTTTTATTTTCTTTTTAATTTTTTTTTTTTTTGAGTGCTTTGTAAGCCAGACAACTTGGCTACATAATTTTTTACATCACATTTTCTTAGACCTCACACTGAAAAATTCCATTCTTCTGTAATCGTGTCCTGGAGACCATGTTAGAAAGGTTTTTCTACAGCCCTTGTGGCATTTATTTGATACTGAAAAATCAAATCAGTTATGTGCTACCATTGTGTGATATCTCTCTAAAATGTATTGATCCAACAAAACACACATTTTGGCATTAGCTTTGATCCTGCAGGTCAACTGTGCTGTTTGACAACAGTGCTCTCATCCCCATTATTGGCATAACAGCTTCTTATATGGAAAGATAGAAGCAAACCAATGGGGAAACTTGGCAAATTGAACAGATGGCAGAGCCTGCGTAGCACAGTGTATGACCTGTGTTATTCCTGTAGTTGGGCCAAATGCTGGCATCTAGAGGAAGCCCACATCCTTGATTTGCTTCCAGGGCAAGCAGAAAGCAAAGCCACAGGCTCTTCTCGTTATCCATCTCCTCCTGTTAGAATCATGACTCCTGCATGTTTCCCATGCCAAGGCTGTTGCCTGGTGTTAACCGCTTTTCAAGGAATTAGTTGTTTTGCCTTAAGTCTTCCCTGTGGGCATGTAAAACCTCCTTAGCAATAGAGATCTGTGGTAGCCAGCGAAGCGTAATCCTGCATGTCACATCCCCATCCTGCCTCTCTCTCCCAGCCTGTCAGTATCTTTCCCCATAGACTGAGGCCAGGCAGGAGGAGCAGCCTTAAGACTCCTGAAAGGATGAGTTGTTGCCATCTGAGACACGTTTTGTATTGATGGTTCTCTGTAGAATTCCAAGCTCTGTGAGCAATTCTGTGTGTTTGCTGTAAGTCAGTTATCCACTTACTTTATTCTTCAGAGAAGCACTGTTACCTGTATATATATGCAGTAGGAGCAAGTGAAATCTGTGTCAGCAGAGGCTGTAGCAGTGGGCACATGGGGAAGGTTAATATTACCCAGCTGATTTCAGCCTCAGAGCATGGCATTTGGTATTTCTGTCCCTGGAACATGCTGGTACTTGTCGTGTTTCAGACAGGTGAAGGGGAGGGAATCAACAGTTTTCATGTCCTAAATACAGGGAACACTGCAGTCTCTTGATTGTTGTGGCATTGTCACCGTTGTCAAACTGAAACTTCTTTCTAAATGCACATGCAGCACTTTTGGGAAAGTCCTATGTAAAGTCAGTATCCACATTCCCATAATTTGAGGGGTAAATTACAACTAGCACATTTACATGAGTGGATGCAGTCAATCAGAAATATACAGTGTCTTTCCTCTGGCAGCTACATTTAATAATTTTATAGCTTCTTTTCAAAAAGTTGCTCCTATGTGAAAAATAGTCAAAGGGACTTGAAAAAAACACACCAAACCTGTTTTATATGCACCTACAAATGTACAAGCCTTAAAATACCAAACTTTGCCTTGCTTTGAAAAATTAAAAAATTGTCTAAACTTTTTTGTCATTAGCTGGGTATTTTTTTAAACCCGTGTGGCAATATAAGCCAGTACATTGAAAAGTCTGCCTTCAAATTTGATGAGCCCTGACTTGCTGTTCATTATTACCATCAGGGAGACATAGTAGCTGTGTCTGTTTTAGTTGTCCTACGTAGCCTCCTTCAGGCTGCACCAAAAGAAAGTTATTGTTCCTTTTCCGGAGATCAAAAGCCTTGGAGATGCCACAGGAGTAGCACACTCAACCACTTTTGGTCAATTAAAAGGAGCAACAACAAAACAACAAAGAAGGGAAGAGCTTTGAGTGCAGCCTCACAGTTCCCCCGTGGGAGCTCTGTGGGAGCATTTGTTAGAGAGGGGGAAATGCAGCACAGGTCCTGCTGGAGAGCCTTGTCCTGGGAAGGGCTGAGCACCTGCAGTGCTGCCTGTGTTATTTTCCCACGTTTATAGTCAGATTCATTTAGTCTTCTCACAGCTGTCTAAAATAGGAAATTAATTCGTTTTGTGGACAGCTACATTAGAACAAAAGTGTGTGATTGTAACTCTGCTCTAGCTCTGACCTTTCTGTGTTACAGATGTCCAGTGTTGACCTGGCCTGGAGAAGGGTGCAAAGGCTGAAACAATCATGGATTTTACTGATCAATTGTGCTTTAGGAATTATTGACAGTTTTGCACAGGTTCTTGAAAATGTTATTTATAATGAAATCAACTAAAACTATTTTTGCTATAAGTTCTATAAGGTGCATAAGAAAAACCTTAAATTCATCTAGTAGCTGTTCCCATGAACAGGTTTATTTTAGTAAAAAAAAAAAGTTTTTATCAAGTGTTATGACGCAAAAAAAAAAAACCTTCAAATTTCTGGGTATGCACAGATGACCATGAAGACTTATTCACGTGCATGACAGAATTTGTGTTTTGGTTTATTTTTATTTTGTTTGTTTCTTTTTTTTTTTTTTTTTTTTTTTTTTTTTTTTTTTTTTTTTTTTGTATGAAATGGATTTTCTGAAGTTTAAAATAGTAAAACATCTAAGACGATGTTCTGTGCTTGCAGTGTGTGAGTGTTGCTTTAGTGCAGTGTTGCAGTTATAGTGTCTGGTCTCTTAGCTTTCTGTTTTTCTTTTAATGTAGTGTGAAGTGTCTTATCCTTTTCTATAAATTCCAATTTGCCTTAAATCTTTCAATGCTGTAGCTGTTTCAGTAAGTAGTTCAAACTAATGGTGTAGAATGCTTTGACCAAATGAGCTGGTCTATTATGCCTTGTAAAACAGCAGCATAGGGCTTTTAAAGGTAGTCAATAAAAATTGCTGAAAATTTGGCTTTTTTAATGTGTAGTAAGTGTTTTTAATGATTTTTTCACATAATATGTAAGGTAGTGAAATGCAAGAGGGGAAAAAATGTTTTGTGTGAAACACATTTTCTGACTGGGGAAATTTTAATAGTATAAATTGTTTGTAAGGCCATATGCCAATAGTTCCCTCTGGTAGTTTGAATGATTTAGGAACTCTGCTGTATGATGCAATGTAAAATCTTTTTTTGCCTTTTTTTTCAGAAACTAACTTGATGTTCTAGGTTTAGCATAGGTAGAGTAGGGAGTTTGGGGTGGAGATATCACCGAATGTTTTTGTCCTTCCTTTATACTAATGATAGTGCTTTAGGATGAGGATTGTGCTGAGACTTAGCAAACAGAAAAGTTGCTATTACAGCAAAATGGCAAAAGCTAAAGGACTCGTTTTCAAACAAATGCTGAGATCTAAGTAGAAGCGTAATTGATTGGGTACTAGCTCTCTATAGTAGGTAAATAAAAATAAAAAGACTTGGCACTTTTAAAAGGTAACTTTACCAAAGAACAAAGAGCCAGTAACCAATAATTCTGATTTGTCTCAGCATTGCGTCTTCTGTACTCTTTATTTTTGCCGGACCAGTTTGCGGTTAAGAGAATGTGCCTTTTTTGTACGTTTGCATTTAGGTTTTATAATTTTAATTGATGTATGGACACAAAAGCATGAAGGAAGACTTGGATCCAAGCAGTGCCACACTTTACATCATCACTACAAGTGTTAAGTGTAAAGAAAATCAATTTTGAAACTATGAAATTCCTGATTCATAAATACACAGTTATTTGTATTTCACATATTAGATAATTCACTGCTACTAAAGCTTTTTATTACAATTGCATATGTTTTAAATTGAATGATAAATTAAGTTGTCTTCCAAAACTGTGTACTTCTCTGGTCAGCTGTATATGATCAGTTATCTACCTCAAAGTTTATTTCCTTTTGTATTGGGACAGGTTGCTGGCCCTCCCTGTTTCCACAGACCAAATCATCCTAGCTCGGGAGCTAGGGCTAAGCAGTTGTTTCTTTCAAGTATTTTTTAGTTTTTAAATTTTGTGTGAGTATTGGAGTATAGATGTCGGTGACATTTCATAGTTTCAAAAGTAAATTGCTGCTCTGAGAAGTGTAGATTCTAGTGAAATGCATAGTCATAAGAGATGTGTTTTTGTTTTTTCTTTTTTTAAAAAGTTGTGGTATTATTGGTTCTATGCTCCCTGGAATATTACTGCTTTGTAAAAGTCCAGACTTCCTGCAGCACCTTGCCTGTCTGTATTTGGTAACTTTCCAAACCTGGATCTCTCACTACTTGCTATTTTTGCATTAATTAAAAACTGCAGTATGATAGCTGTGTTAGAGGGAGGGAAGAGTTGCTGCCAGAAATGTCTGAACTAAGTGCCATACTCATTGTCTGGGTAAGATTTGGGAAATTTAACCTCTGTACATAAAGAAATAATCAGTTACTTAAACATCACATAGTAGACAGCCATTAAATTATAAAAAATTAATTTATGAAGAAAGACCTTTTGTACAGATTGAAAAAAAAAAGATTTTCATAGAGATATCTATATGATCAAGAGAGTTAATTTTTTATTTTTGTTTTACTAGTGCCACAAACTTGCCAGTGGTAACTTATTTGTCCGGTTCAAGATAACTCTGTAGTTTTGTTTCCTAGGACTTGTTGTTAAACGCCAAAAGACATTTTTGAACTGTAAATTTGATTAGATTGTTAGCTTTTTCTGTTTTATTTCTTTGAAAACTTTTGAATAAAAAAGATCCAAAAAAATGAAAATGCATCGTCTTTTTCCTTCAGACCTTCCTTTATTGGGGGAAAACCCAAACAGGCTATGGTAAAATTTCTGCATTTATTTTGAAATGTTTGGAATGGCTTGCTGCTTGACAGCCTGGGTTGTTTTTTTTTTCTCTGTCTTTCATCAAAACCAAATTTTAACTCTTTCACACCACACTACAAAGTCATTAATTCTTTCAAACAGAACAGGAGAAGATATTTGAAAAATACGTGATGAGGTATCTGGTTTGGATGCAAGAATTGTTCTGCTGTGTGTCAGCCCACACGGGGGGCTGTGTAACCAGGTTGGTGTGCTGTGGCTGTAAATGACATTTTCCTGAGCTAAGGTGAAAGGTGGAGGGTCACTTTGGTAGCTCACGGCACAGGATCTCTGCCTTCAAATGCTTTTGTCTTCCCACATGTGCTGGCATTGCCTGGAATGCCCAGTTCTGGAGAGCAGAGGAGATGCTTTACTGGGATTCAAAGAGATTCCCAGTGTTGGCCTTCCAGCTGCCATCTTTAAGCCCTGTATTTCTTTAAAGGTAATCTCTGATTTTATTATCCTTTTGGCAGGATCAGCACTGCTGATGGTGTGCATCAGGTAGAGGATTGCTCTGACCAAAGTAAGGCTTGGGAGAGCAAGAGGGGGAACCATTTTCTCCTGAGCCAAATGCTTTACCATCTGGATGGTCTTGACATGGCTTTGGATCCATGTGCATGGCAGGAGAGGGGCTCTGGCCTAGCCCTGGGCACCCCAGGGTGCACCCAGCAGCACAGGGGTGATCCAGAGGGCTCCTGCTCCTTGCTATGGGAGCTGCATAGACAAAGGGGAGGCTCACTAACCCAAGGCTGTGCTGCTCTGGAGAGCCCTCTCCAGCCTGGGAGACAGTTCTTTCATTGCACTCCCAGCTTTAAGGGATCCCAAGGGCTCTGGCAGTGCCGTGCTGGGGATGACAGGTGGGGCCATGCTGCTGGCAGTGCACAGCCTGAGCTTTGAGTGGAGCTGGCAAAGAAACTCACCTGGAGAGCAGGAAACTTGGTTTACAGTTGCTTATACAATGAAGACATCCTCAACAATGATAGCACTGACTGACCCAAATGAATGGCCTGAAGTTGTAAGGGGAGGTTTAGGTTGGATATTAGAAAAAGGTGCTTCACCCAGAGGATGGCTGGGCACTGGAACAGGCTCCTTAGGAAGCAGCCACGGCACCAAGCCTGGCAGAGTTCAGGAAGTGTTTGGACAATGCCCTTGGGCACATGGTGTGACTCTTGGGAATGATGCTGTACAGGGCAGGGAGCTGGACTTGATTGTCCTTGTGGGTCCCTTCCAAATCAGCATATTCTGTGATTAATAGAAAAAAAATCACACTTTGTTGCTAAACACTCAACTGTAACTGAAAAAATACCATTTAACCATTTAGGGGGTTATTTAAATATTGGCCCAGTATATTGCCTGTCCCAAATGCAATGCCTGAGAAGATGAATGCAAAAAAATTTAAAAGGGCTTTGTTATATTATTCATGTTCATCACCATACTGAATTAATCTCAGATTAATAAGTATTCTTTTAAAATTAGGTATGAATACTCCTCACAAAAGCTGTATGTAAATAGAATATTAGAGGCTGGAAATGTTTTTTGCTCTCTATTTGCTTTTCTAATTATCCCTATCATAAACTTAGCTCTCTAAGTATATTTGATAAGAATGATTTTTTTTCAGGTTAGTATCTTTTGCCTGATCTAATAAGGTTGTATCATTCCTATTAGGCAATATGCAATAACAATGTCTTTATGTAATATACTTTTATTGTATATAATAAAACTCATTACCAACTAGTTTGTTCAAACATCGACTCCATCCTCTTGCATACAACCTGTTTTGAACCCTACTTGAAAACCTGCTGTTAATATTTTTTTTACCTGTTAACAAATATGGGTAAGTATCAGATTCATGTAGGATAGTGTACCAATATGTCTTTTGTGCAAGATCATGCACCAACCCTGTTGCTTTTTGGTTGTTAGTGGTTACAAAGTAGCCTTTATTTAGGCCCTGAATGTGTTTTTTTAATCTTTCTCTGTGTTCTAAATTAACTACTCTGGATAGGTGTAAGACAAGTGCAAGCAATGCACTAACAAGCAGTATAACCAAGTACTGTTGAGTCACTGAGCCTTGCTAATGACTGCATATATTGGAACAAAGTCAGAGTAGTCTAAAGCACTTTGTTTGTACTCTGTGTTACCTTTTCATGGGAACAAAAAAATAAGTCAATGCTGTTTTGCTCTCTCTTTCTAGCTTTAATTTATGCCATGGTACCTCCATCATACCAGACAAAATCATGATTGACCAAAACTCTGCCGCCTAATTTTCCACAGCAACATCATATCAGAAATGCATTTTATGTGCAGAATATTTATATGTGTTTGTACTCCTACTCCTCCTGTGCACACTTCATTGCACTTGTTCCTTTTGCTGTAGTCAACCACCCCAAAATTTTTTGCAAAGTTCCACATGTGTTGGAATAAGATAATCTATCCTGTCCAGCAGTGCCTTCTTGTGAAAGCCAGTGTGTTGTTTGGTGGCATTTAAGACGTGTTACCTTCCAAACACTTGCCACACTGACGTACTCTTTCATCTGTGAAAGATCATCTGTAACCTTCCCCCGCCAACAAATTCTGGCATTGATTAACCCAAACAAATCTGAGGCTTTTGGCTTTCAGACTCAGTCCATTAATTGTCTCCAGAATAGGGGTTAGGATATACAAAACCTATTCTGTTTGGAAACTTCTCTTTCAGTGACTAAGAAAAGCCAATCTGATGTCAGAACAGCAAAGATTTACAGTGCAGTGATCAGAGGGAGGGTGTAAAGGCCTGCATTTGGAATGAGTCAGTCTTTCCTTTTCAGGACAGCTCTAACCACATTTACCATCTGAGAAATCTGTGCAGCCCACTTCTGTAGTAAAGAAGAAATCATATCACAGGAAAATACTACTGGGTTTTTTTCCATGTCCAAGAAGAAAGGCCAGCTTCTCCACAGGCAAGCCTTAACTGTTTAAGTCATCTTGCCTTTTTCAACACTATCCCCTCAGTACCTGCATCAGTAGTGTTCTGAATTCTGTTGTGTTATGTTGGTCTCCCTTCAGCTGAATAAACTGACCTCTTTTGACAGCTTCACTGCAATACAAAGGGATTTTTGGAGAACTGAAGGAATGAAGGTATGTGGCACGCTAAATCCTTCCCGCATGCACACTGCAGGTGTCCAGGTCAACCTGCTCAGGCAGCTTTCTAAGTAGTGTTATTGTTTCAGAGCCCTGCATGCAAGTGTTAGCAAGGGAAATAACATTTGGGAAGTGGTTTCTGCACATGCACTCTGCTGATCTTAAAGAAGTCATCTGCAGTAGAAATTTTCCCAAGTATTTTAACCACCTGAAATTCACGCACAGGGATGATGGTTTTAAGACATCTGTGAAGCATTTAAGGGTAATGAAGTAAAATAATGCTTTAAAACAAGCCCAAGAGAAAATTTACTAGTAAATATTGTGTTTCAGTAAATAGTTTTAGTTTTTTCCAAGTACAAATAGAAAAGTAGCTTTCCTTTGTGTTCTTCAGCCTTTTCCCAATGGGAAATACTTTGTACCAATGAGAAAACACTGCTAATTTCTGCCCCCCTCGCCCAGTGAATGTCAAAAAACCTGAAAATATATTTACAGGCCTTTGTTACCAGCTTGCTTTTGCGTCAGTTTGTTGTGGTATCTTTAGCCAGCCTCAAAGATAATCTGTAAACAGAATATACGTAACTAGGCACATGAAACAGTTATTTATTGACCAGCCCACAGAAAAGGAAGCATTTCACAAGCCATTGGGCTGAGTATGAATCTGCTCACCCAGCAAGGTACCAGCAGTGGCTTTGCTGGCCAGGCAGACACGGCAGGAGGAAGGGTCAGTCCCTGCAGCTCTCAAGAGCAGACCCTCAACATTGCCACATTTCTGTCTTCTGCCAAGCTCCATCAGGGCCCCTGGCA
This sequence comes from Aegithalos caudatus, assembly GCA_013389925.1. Taxonomy (NCBI): domain Eukaryota; kingdom Metazoa; phylum Chordata; class Aves; order Passeriformes; family Aegithalidae; genus Aegithalos; species Aegithalos caudatus. Next base: position 200,284 of record WEIU01003336.1, read on the forward strand.
TGGTTGCCTTGCCCCAATAGACTGATGGACCTGATGCTCCCTGACTTGCCTTGTTCTTTTCTTCCTTTAGATTTTATACCCTTTCCACATTGCTGCTTTCCCTCCTAAACCTGCAAGCTCCTGGCAGTCCTGTCCCACTAGCTCTACCTCTGTCTATAATTTTACCTTTCTCTTCATACTTTCTGACAGCTTTTTTTCCAGCACTCTGCAAGGTTACACAGCTGAGCTGGGTCAGAGTTGGGCCCTCATGTGCAGGGAGCTATGGAGAGGGAAGGGAGGCACAGGACAGGGGCTGCAGTAAGGGCTGACATACTCCAGGTCTTCTTTGAGTCAGGAAAACATTCCAATGCAGTTGGAAGAAAGGGTATTCAGAGAGCTCCACGTGTTGCTGTCTTTGCCAGAACAGAATGAAAACTGGATTTCAAACAGCTCTAAGAGGCCAGTGCAGCTCAGTAGAATGAAATGCTCCAGAAGTTAGCAGCTGCATGGACTGTCAGTTCCTGACCTTCAGCCCTGCTCTGCTCACTTTCTGTACTTCAACAGGTTCCAGCTGCCAGTAGGCAGAGGATTCTGACATGAGTGGGAAGGAGGCAGCTCACAGGCTTCACACAGCAAAAAGCCTTTTGCCACTTGTGCATTCAAGCAAGTCACTGGGCCCTGAGCTGCAGAAGAGGTGGAACAAAGCCAACAGTAGGGAAGCAAGCTTGTGCACAAGAGTGGGAACATTTGGGGGTGAAGTTGTTTCTAGGTAAACTGTATTAAAGAGTGGTCTAGCTCTGTCTTTGCTGTGGTGTCCCTAGAAACAGCAAATGTTACCCTCTATTCTAGGGTGAATTTTGTACAACAGTGTTGAAAACGCAGTTATTGAATTAAAAAAAAATTTTAATTAAAAAAAAAAAAAAAAAAAAAGGGCAATTACAGAAATTCCTCTCCTAAAAAGTATTTTGCAGATTAAACTAGCTAGTCGTCTCTGGAAAAGCAGTTCAGAACAAGCCACACCATTCTGTGTATTACAGTCCACATTTGCACATCTCATCTCTTCCAAGTGGGAATCATCTGATCAGCCCCGCAGTGTGTGCTGCTGCCCTGCTTCAAGCCCGCAATTAATTTCCTAAGCAGTCATGTGCTACATCAGCAAAGGTAACTGTTGAAGCTCCCCGGTTTAATTGGACTCACAAGGTGAGTGCGGGGTGCCGGGCTCCGGGGGATGCTCTGTGCCAGCCGGGACTCAGGCTCTCGCCGCTGCCGCCTCCTTTGGCTGTGGGTGCTGTGGAGAGAGGGCAGAGCCTCCCGCAGCTGCTGATCTCACCCAGGAGCTTCAATTACAGCTCCTGGTGCAGCCACCAGAGGGCATCGGGAAAAGCCGAAATAATCACAAAAGGTAAACACAGCGTGTCATCAGGGAGCGCTTATAGTTGCCTGTTATTAAGAGCAAAACCCCATCCTGCCTTTGCACGATACAATGCAAGTGCTCACATTTGTGATGAGGTGTTTTTAGTCCTCATTAAGATAACAGTAGGGTTCCCTTTATTAGCGGAAAATAAAATCTGATTTTCTTTTGGTTAGTGAAATGTGTAAGGATGCCTTCAGTGCACAACAAGCAGGGGGGAGGGGAAAAAAAAAATCTAATAAAATCACAATGTTACCAGAAACACAAGTGCTCCATGCAAGATCAGGGAGAACCACTAAGTAGCTTGTAAGCAGCACAGATGAACACAAAAGGGAGACAAACAGCAAGGGAATTCTGGAGAAGTCAAGCAGCCTGCAAAGGTTCAACCCTAGACCAGAGTTAAAAATCTTTTTCCCATTAATTCAAAGCCAGTCTATTTTCATGTATTCTTGGAAGCATCTGTATTGTTATTGCAATATCTTTATAAAAGCCATGACAATTGAAAGTATATTCATTCCAAACACAGTGTAAAACAAACTAATACTTTCTTAGGAAATACATAAATCTCTGAAAGTAAATTGGTGTCCTGGGGGATAAAAGAAAAATCTGTATGACAAACCAAAGTTATTGTAAGTATTTAAAGTGAAGTAGAAAAGGCAGTTCATTTTTTTGCCAAGTTCATTCAAGAAAACCTGTCAGTGATCACTAAAGAGGGCTTCTTACATATCAATTCAGATGACTAATACAGATGTGGCAAAGTGGGAGAAGGGGCCCACAGAAATAGATATTTTTGCTGCTTGTCTCTATCTGTACAGCTTGAATCTAATGAATAAATTAACCATAGCCCACAGAGGATGTTAGTGCTTCAGGTCTCAGAAGCTTTTTGCAGCATCCCTTTTGGTTAGGGACAATCATGTTGCCAATGCATTTCAGACTATTGTGTTCCCGTCTGGTTCTGTTGGACACAGCCTTGCATCTCATCTCCAGTGCCTGAGGCCTGGCTAGTGCCTCTGACCTGCACCGTCTTGCTCTTAGAGGTGGACTACAAGAAGCGTTTGTTAATCTCTGCCAGGGATTTTGTCAGTCTTCAAAGTAATTAGATGATTCACTTCTGGACCAGGCCAGATTGCTGTATCAGGCACAATAAAAGATCCAAAGAGCAATCTGAACAAGTAAGCGAGTTCACAGGCAGTCATGAATAAAAATACTGTAAGTCTGAAAATATAAAGTATTTCTCTGTTTTGCATACACCCTAGCTTTAGGCTAAACAGTGCACAGACACAGACTTGAATTTCTGGAAAAATATCTGATCCAGGCATGTGTTTGCAATTTTTGAGGAATTTTTCTATGTTGAATGAAGGCTGGGGAGGAAAAGAAACTATTTCTGCCCTTCCCCCCCCCCTTTCCAACCCCCACCCCAGTTTCAGACCTGAAATCTTTCCTTCCCTGTGTGTGGCTTCAGGTTTGTTTGATTTGGTTTGGTTGTTTTTGTTTTTGTTTTTTAGTTTCTTTTCTTTGCAGCCTCAAGTACTTGTGATTATCTTCATTTGGCATCCAGCTCAATGTCAGCGTGACTGTGTTTGTCACAGGTTTTATATGCTGCTGCAAGCAGGACTCAAATTAGGATTGGTGTGACCAAAGGACAATAGCTCTGCCAACAAGACAGACTTTTTTTGATCTAACTAGCAGATGCTCTGCTAGCGTCTCTCACTTTTTTGCCTCTCTCTTGCCTAGAGGACTGAAACCAGCCTGTCAATATGATCGTACTCGTGGGAGCTACAACTGTTTGCACAAGATCTGAATCTAGCCTAATGCCTACTTTAATAACTGCTTCCAACAGCTACTTGTGAAGGCTTTGGTGCTAAACTCCATTTAATATATCATAACTTTAAAGCAGAGATTTTTTCCAGAAATGGCTACTCTTTTTATAGAGGCTATTTTGCACTCTAGTGGATTATTATAGATAGTAACAAATTGTTACTGTATATCTTTGGTCATCAATGACTTGCAAGAATAGTTTTGCAGGAAGAGGAGGAGGCTAGAAAGAGAACCTGATGGGGTTCAAACCTTGAATTCCCTTCTGTTCCCCTCCTTTGTTACTTGACAGGAGTTTTTGAAGAAGAACTAACAGACATATGAAAGACCTGGCATAAAATACTGGACCAGCTTTTCAGGTGTCACTGTGGGGCAGCAGGTCCAGAGGTGTCTCTCCCGTCCAGACTTAAGAAGATCTCAACTAGTTTTAGCTTTTCATGCAAGCCTGAAGGCTACTGACTGCCAGTCATCCTGACAAGGTGATGACTAATGGGGACAATTAACTCCCTCCCCTAACTTGCTGTCTGTCATGGCGATTGGAAAGGAAATAAGAACACTTTTTCCCTAAGGAAACAGGTTGGCAAGTGGGCTTGGGTCTGTTAAAACTTTAGTGTTAATGAAATTTCCTATTAAACAAAATATCAAAAAGTTGTTCCAAGGAAGAGCAGGATCAAGCCCATATTGTCTGCTCTGTAAATTCCTTTTTAATTCATGTTCACATGTTGAAAAAAATAATTTTATAGCCAACTTGTAATTCCACAGGAGTAAACTACAGAATTGCCATTGGCTACTGAGGGAGAAAGGTAGTTTTGCATTGTCTACTTCATACAGCAACAGCTTTTCACTGTGTAATTAGTTAATTTGTGTAAAAAGAGTTAAAAAGTAGCAGGCATCAGGAATTTGTTTCCATCTCTTTCAGAATGTTGTTTTTACTTCATAGATGAAAACTGAGGCACATCTGACTGGTCATCATCAAAATCCAGCTTCTAATCATTAAAGCTGATGCTTGCAGAGGTGCCCCGTATTTGATGGATTGGTATTTGTACCCATAGAATCATAAAACTTTATTTCCAGACCTGCAGACATGCCCAGAGCATGAAGGTCAGTTTGTGATGCATCTTCACTGCTGAATTTTAAGGCTCAAACTTAATTTGGGCAAGTCAATTTTTTTTCTTAGTTCACACCTTTTAGGGAACAAGTTTTAGTATGGATGGGTGCATGGATCTCAGCAGAAGTTCCTGAAAGGAAAAGAGAAAGGGAAAGGAGTCACCACTACTGAACTAGCCTGCTCTTTATGGTGACCAAGAAGCAGCCAGACTATAATCCAAGAGCCACTGTGAAAAGCTACATGACTAATCTGTATTTTCATTGTGTGGCTGGTAGCAGGGAGGAGGATGTAGCACAACAGTCAATTTATTGGAAGAACAATGTAGTCATTCATCAGAGCATTATTCTGAAATAATTTAAATGACAGTAGAGCAGCCCACTCTTGACTTAAGAAAATACGAGTCATTCAAATTCCATATCTAATAAGGAAATTGTTCCACTGACTTACTGGTTGGCATAAATTACATGTAGCTAATATGTTCCTGTTGCAGACCCTGAGGACTCTTTGTTTATGCTAAATGTGAATACATTTTAGCACATGAATTACTATCCTCCTGCTTGCTTCTTGGGCGCCTCCAGAATAAGTAATACGTTGGCATAACTTTGCCATTTGTCAGCCAGCAGTCTGGTAGCACATTTGCTCGTCAATCTAATTTTAACCTTTTCTCATACAAGCACTTGGTATTTCATGTAAATCAACCAGACAGTCTGTCATTCAATAGGATACTATCTTCATAGTCTTCTAAAGTGTTTGCTCTATTGTATGTGCTCGTTATTAAGTAGCAGAGGTAAAGTAAAACTAATATATTACTTCTGCTTTCTTAATACCAGAATGCCAGGAATTTCTTTATTACCACAATAGAGACAAATGATATGTCTGGCTGCAGTTCTGGACAATGGGCCTGGTAATGCATTCAGCACTTTCTGAATTGAAAGGTCTGTCCTGAATGGTAAGTAGTGCAATGCATCATTAAAGGCTTCAGAGCACATATTCTAGGTCTGTTCCTGTCATCACTCTTATTTGTAGTTAATAATATTAAAAAGTATGTTCAACTGATGAATTAAAAAATATTTTCTAAACTATTTCCCTGTGTTTCAAAGAAATTTCTTGATAAAATATGATGCTGGCTGCAAAAGAGAATATAATTCATCATGAAATACATACAAATTAGTTAATGATCTTTTCTTTTCACAATTTGTGTAAAAACCATGAAACGTTCAGTGTTATAACCTTTACCTTGTAAGGTTTTTCAGAAATTGATTTGGCTAGGAGCATACTATGTTTGAAGTTTAGCTGTTTTGTCAGTGTTTCTCTACTATTCATGACTTTAATATTTTTGATTTTTTAAAAACACTAGTGTTCATTTATGCAACCTAATTATTAATAATAATAATAATAATTCTGGCTTATTCAGATATTTTACTGCATTAAGAATGTTTTAAAAAGTAATTGTAACATTGTCATGAAATTATCTGTGGTGTTGTTAATTCAGTACTGCATGACACCTGTAACCATTTATTGTATGGTACAATAGTGACCTGATTTATTAATTATGAAAATCATATTCTGATCTAAATTTTCTTTACTGATACTTTGAGACAATTAGCACTACATTACATTTCACTCCACTCAGGCTTATGACTGATAGAATAAAACTCGTGTATTTACTACTCATTTCTGTTCTGAACAGTGATTTCTGGCTCTGTGTTTGGTCTGGGGCAGACCCTGAGTGGTGCCAGCATTTCTCCCCAGCACAGCTCAGCAGTCCCCTCACCAGAGAGCAGAGACAAAGCTCATCCCTCTCCTGGAGCCTCACAAAGTCCCTCCTCAGCCCATACATTCTCCAGGTGCTCTTTACTTACAGATTGCATCATGCTCTGAGTTCATCCCCTGTCATGCCTCCTCTCTAGGAACTTCTGTGCAAAATTTACCTCTGCTGTTATAGAATTAACAACAGTTGAATTTCTGGGTATGAGTTGTGTATATATATATATATATGTATGATATTTTTGCAATTTCTACCACAAAGTTCTGTTTCTGATTGAGGCAGTGCTGTAATAGAAGTAAAAACATATAAAGTGCTTCCATCACTGCCTCCAGTATCTTTTATATCTACAAATAAAGTAAAAGCAGTATTTGTCCTTCAGGGTGTGAAGTGACATAACTTATCACTGGTTTGACCCAAAGGTTTAACCACAGATTAAGGAAATATCTTCAAGGACATAGGCCTGAGGTTTTTGACCTTGAATGAGTATATCTCAGATGAATCTGTCCCATAAAATATTCAGGCATTTGTATTACTTAATTTTCTATAACGGGTATAAAGGATTTTATCCTTCCTGCTTTGATAAAGTTCTCACATGAGAATTTGGTTTCTTTATGTCCATGTTTTATGTCAGGCAGCTGCATTTTTTGCTTTCAGGGATGTATCTAGGCAAATTTACTGCAGTCAGTGAGGTAGATTGTCTTAAGCAATGACAACATTTAATTTCACTGAGCTTCTAAAAAATAATTTTCACGTAATTTTGTTCATTTCATGTCTGGTCCTCTGGTTTATCACCACTGTTCTTGCAGCTGTGAGTTTTACCTAGTTCAGGAAGTGTATATTACCAATAAATGTTTGCTCTGAAGAAAAGCAGTGAATTTCTGGGGATTAAAGGAGTCTGCATTTTATTACAGGAAAAATATTTTCTGGTCTTACTGTTTTTGCATTAAAGCACACCTAGTTGTGTTTAACAAATATATTCTTTCCCTTCACATTTTCCACTCCTTAGGGATTACTGAAGAAATAATAAATCAAGAGGACCTGAAATTACAGAATTATGTGTGGAATGAATTCAGCCTCAGATTTTTATTTAAGAAGTAAATTGATTTTTAATTCTGTGCCTGTATGAAGAAAAAAAATAAAAATGAAAATTATGAGTTGCTACAATGCAGACAACCTGGATAATATTTTTCCCCTGGAGTACATACTTAGGTACAAATTCAGTTCTAGTTATTAGCAATATATTCCTCCAGGTATCAAGGCCAAAATCCAGCCATGTCTTTTGGAAGGTGTGTAGTAGGCAAGCACAATGGGAAAGAGTTTTGTCTTTCTCTTCATGTGATTTTTTAAATTTGTTAAAGAAATTTTATTGCTATTTACCATTAGCAAGCCGTTCTGTAGCTATTTATATTCCATTTTTAAAGGTATGTAATAGAATTCTCTAGTCTGTCACAGACCTAGTGCCACACTAATGTCAATAGCTCAGGAAGATGTCCTTTCTGATTGGTATTATGTACATGTCTATAAATGGGTCAGGCTGCTGTGTTTGTTGAGAGAACAGGGAGATCTCTGGTGCTGCTGACGTGCTGGGTCCCCCTGGTGCTGTCAGGACCCCTCAGCCCTCACCAGCCTCAGCCTCCCCTCGTGCTCCCAGCTGCCATGAGCAGCTCGGGCTTTGGGCACATCACCGTGGTGCTGCTGGGTGACCCCGTGCTGCAGACCCAGCTGGCCAAGGCAATTCCTGTCCCACTCTGACAGAGCCAGCAATGGGCAGCTCAGGGATGTGCTGCCCACCCCACAGGCTTCTGGCTGGAGAAGCCTATTCTGCTGTCTTGATGTATCCATATTCTCCAGGCACCTCTGGCCTTCTAATCAATTGCCAATTTACAATTTAGGTTCTAATTAACTTGCGGGGACTTAGCAGTGAAAAGTCATGATGTGGGTTTATAGGGGGCCACAAGTGTTACTGCTCCTTCAGAGCAGACCTTGTGCTCTGCAAGTTTTTCCATCCAGTTCTAAGGGACTCTTCTCCTGCAGTATAACCTACTTCTCCTACTCTGACCTTACTGCTTCACTATTAATTCAATTTAATTCCAATTAATTTTCTATTAATTCCACTTTAGGTCCATGCCCAGCTCCCTGAAGCTCTTTTGATTGTCATTTGTTCCCCTTGTCCCTCCCCTCTGAATCACCTTCACAGCTCAGAGGCTCTTGCAGGAAATTGCCTTCCACCACTGTCCTTTCACACCCTGGCACAGGCTGGACTGAACACAGAGACATCTCTGGCCCAAGGCAACTTTCTGCCAAAAAGCAAACACAGTCGTGTGTGACACTGATGTTAGAGAAGCAACCTCCATTAATCCCCATGACTTCCCTCCCTGGGATCTGTTCTCCAGACATGGGCCTCCCTGAGTGCCACATTGCAGCTCAACGGGCCCCATCTGGGGTGGCTCAGGAGAGGGACAGGCTGAGCAGAGATGGAGTGTGGCAGAGTTTTGTGGGCTGCCCTGCAGCACCTGACATCACCCAGACTTTGAGAGACCCCCAGCTGCCCCAGGAACTGCACCACCAGCTCGCTGGTGGGAGTCACCTACAGGCACAAAGGGGGTGAAGTTTGCTAAGGGGCTTCATTTCTTTGTAGGCAGGAGTGGGGGGAAGACAGTAAAACTGTCAATTCCATGGCAGCACATCCCATAAGGCTTCAACATGGGGAGTCAGCACAGGGTGCTGTTGCCTCCCCACAAATGTGCATGAGCCCAAAGGGCTGTGCCCCAGGCATGATGAGACAGGGTGGAATGGGAGCTGGTTGTCTTACTATTTGGGTCTTGAAGAGATGGGGTGGTGGCTTTATTTATTCCTTGTAGGTAGAGGGAAAAGTGTCAGTACTGGTGGTGAGGGGTCCTTGGCTGGGACCCCTGGGGTCTGCCCCCATATCAGGGCAGCCTGGCCATGGGGAAGGGGCCAGTGTCCTGCTGAGCCCACTGTGCCACTGTAGGGTGCCCCAGCCACTGCAGCTTCCAGCCCCAGTCCAAGGAATGTCATTTCCATGCCTCTTAATGGATTTTTCTAATTCTCAACTAGTCACATTCCTAAGATGACATTAGATTTTTATCTCATCTCTGCCTATTTTTTATGTCTTTTCTCTCTTCTTACAGTGCTCCCCCAGCTCCTTAACTACTGCCCAGGGAAATGATGTGAACACTGGGATGCCTCTGCTCTTTATGCCTGGCTTCCCACCCAGTACCTTAGAAGAGTGTTACAGGTGTTTGCTGCTCTGATTTGCAATCCAGCTGGCACTGATGCTTCCTTGTGCACTCCCTAAGGTAATTCTGCCTCCCTGCCATTTCTGCTTTTGTCTGGGGCTTGTCTGGGATTCCTCTGTTCTCTATCCCAAACTAATTGTATTTTGTTGCTCAGATCAAAGAACCTGGTTTTCTGTCTATTAAGATGAACTTGTAATGCAGTTTATGAGGAAGGAGCTCCTTTGGGAAGTATGAAAACAGGTGCCTGTGAGGTGGAAGCACTATCCTGCAGAAAGAGGATAGATAAGGATTAGAAGAGATACAAAACTTCCACAATATTCTTTAAAATAATGGATTAGTTATTCCAGTGACAATGTGTTTTGTGTCCCTGTGATGAGGGCCTTTATTTTTTCCCTCTGAAATGGAAAAAGAAAGGGGTTGCTTAAATCCCTGTTGACGTACAGCACATGAATTCCAGTTTTGATTTTATGAACAGCCTCTATCATCCTGTCTTGTCTGGACTGCCTCATTCTCATTGTACTGTGGGGTTAGACTCACTGTCACCATTCCTATAAATAGCCTGCTTGGTTATGAAGGACCAGTAGTGTTTCCTCTGGGAAGAACAGGATTTTGACTAATGGCATTTTAGGCCAGTTTTTGTCAGACTTTCTATAGGAGATAGAAAGGAGATAGGGTTTGGAGAGTAGAAAGTCTGATAAAGAAAGACAATAATCAAAGTATTAATGTTTGAAACAGACACTTGGTGAGCCTGGAGAATTCACAGAGAAAACTGAAGTTTGAAGGAGCAGGATGGTCGTGTGCTTTTAAAACAGAGGCTTGACCTCAGGGCTGGTAAGAAGCAAGGCAGCTGCCATGTGGAAAAGGAGAAGCTCTCTGTGATCCTGCAGAAAGCTGGGCTGCGGTGCAAGGATGTCTGCAGTGCTGGGGAATCTGCTCTGCACACAAGAAATGTGCAAGTGCTCTGGGGAGCAGAAGGTAAGGCAACACGTTTTCCTGAAAATTTTTGGAGCAAAGGAGGAAGTACCTGTGTGTAGAAAGCCTTGTGTTCCAGGTCTTTAGCTGTTAGTGAGATCTTTTGGGTGTGGAGAGCACGGACAGGCGGACAGTCTCAAAGCTGGTTCAGTAAGGATGGAGGTTTTTAATCTTGTGGATGGAGTGAGGATCCCTGGTTTTAAGGATACGGGTAATTTGGGCTGTGTGACCCTGTTCTGTGAGTAACTGCCTTGGAGACACCAAAGAGAACATGCATCCTGCTGGCCATGCAGTGAGGGAAGTTCTATTGACAGTGTGAGAGGTCACACACTGCAAGGCTTTGAATGACAGGTAACAAGGCTTGGTGGCTGTCTTCTCCCGACTATTAAAAGTAACAAATGCCAAGGTATCTGGGGGGGTTTCTTACAACTAGCAACGGATCTGGAATTCAGATGCCACGTTCCACAGCCTGGGCAGATTCCAAGGGTGCGTTGAATCGACAGCAGCACCCTTTGTGCAGAGCAACTCTGTACGCAAGAAGGGAGCGCTGCTGAAAGAAAAGAAACAGAGCATTGCATTCAGGGATGTGGCTAATTCCTTCTGAACAGCAAGGAAAGCACCAGGCTTGACAGTTATCTCTTCAGTGCATTTCCTCAGTTGTGGCTGGGGCCATCTGATGAGTGTTTCCCTTTCGCTCCCAGCTCGGCGCAGTCTGTCTGCTGTCAGCAGTTAATGAAGTCACTCGCAAGACGCCATCCCCTGGGGAAAAGCAGGGCTATGAATAGACCTGTTACTTGTATCTCTGGTTGCCATGCTCTCAGTGCTGCTTGTGCTGTGCCACCATCTCTGATGATTGTGCCACTTCCGAACAATGGTCTTTCACTCTGCAGCTACTGCTATTCCCAAAGCCAAAAGCAGTGCTTTTCCTTCTGGTAGAGCTGTGGAGCTCAGTGAGTGCTTCTGTGCTGTCTCCAGTGACAGGCACAGGTTCTGAGATACCACAAGCTTACCAAGAATGTGCCGAAAGTGAATGAGTAAATTTCTTACAGTAAGTGCAATTAAATTTTATTAATAGTCCTCCTATTATTAAATTTTAATAATAGTCCCCAGTGATCGTCATTGTCAGATGCTTCATCAATGCACATCCTACAACAAGGAGGAAAAAAAGGAAGTTTTTTTTCAGAGGACAAAGTATTTCCATGCTACTGAAACAGAAAGGCAAACTGTCAATATGATGAAAACTTCACCTCTTTGCCGAGATGAACTTGCATGTCTAGGTGTGGTTAAGCTTGTGTTTGAAAGGAATTGTGCATTGGTTTAGACAGAGGTAAGCTATTAAAAAAAAATCAGCAAAAATAAAGAGAGATAAAGAATGATGAATCATGATGACATATTGCTCAAAGTATGTAAAATCATGTAAATACTTATGCTGTGTAGGGCATATAATCGTTATTTGTGCAAGTAAAGCCAAAGACTATTCAGTGCACTTTAATGACTATGTTTGTGATTTAACCAAAAAATAACTTCGCAGTTGAACACCTTTGTGAGAAAATTTAGCTACCAGTGCCAATAAATGGTGAAAAAGAGAAAAACTAATTAGGGCAGCATTCACTTTGAACATTTCCTGTTCTCTCTTCAGGAGATGTCAGGGAAAACTTATTTTAAAAAAGATTTTGTTTCACATACACTGTTTATTATTTTATATCAGAGTTCACGGTCTTAAAAGGCTCCTCCAAACCAAGTTGTTAAAATTTTATTTCTCAGAAAGCGGTAATGAGGTTTTCAACAAAATGCAAATATAGATCTTTCTGCATTGGGACCCAAACATCTGAGTTATTCCTACATGAGCAGAGTTACAGTGGTTGTTGCGTATGAACCTTTGCTCAGGTGGCTCATCCTCCTGCTTACATAAAACCAGAACAAAAACCAGCCCCTTGTAACTCATACCTTTCATATTAATTCTGGTTGGCTGAATTAGTTTAAGTGATTCATGTCCTGTGTTAAAATTTAACACAGTCTTTAATGTGTTCAGCCTGACACATGGTGCCTTATAATATTGATATATCTTATCAACCAAGCAATCTGCATCAGCTTGCTGAAGCACGCCTTGGGGGGAAAATGATACAGTAGTCCTGATCTACTTCTCTGCCAAAGCTTTAATTAAACATTCATGCCATCAGTTAAGAGTGAAGGATCTTGGGGAAATGCATGAGATGCCAGTCCTGTCATTAACAATATTTCTTTTTGAAAGTTTAGGAAGATAGAAATATGCCTCTTAAATCAGACATCTGTGACCTGGTTAGCATCTCAATGGTGTTCAAAACTCTGATGTGTCTTGCTCTCTGGTTTCCTATACATAAGAAAATAAAAATCCATCTGATTTTCTGTAGTCAGCACATTTTTCCAGTAGATCCCTAGCAGATAGAGTTTAGCAGAGCAGAACTGAAGTAGTGGTGATCTGGCAGTGGCTCTCATCCTTTTCCTGGGGTACAGATTTGTGAACTCAGGGACAGGCATCTCCATAGGGTTCGTTTCCCATTGCTGGCATCCAGACAGTCTGAAGGCTGGTAAGGCAATCCTCAGCCTTCTGCAGGCCACTTGTGTGGGAGGTGGAGCCTGGTCCAAATGAGGTTTCATTTAGCACTAGCTGCCCCTGAAATGAGGTTCTGCCAGTCTACTTAGGAGCGGCACTCGTAGGATAAAGCCTTCTGGCTGTGTCTGCAGGGGTGTCTTATGAGAGCCATGGAGAGATTGGTTTTTCTTCACTTAGGGAAATGTCTGGGGGTGGAAAATGCAAATGCTGCCATTTCTCCCCAGGGCAAAAAACCTACTTGGAATGATGAACCTTGGCATCCTTAGAAGATGCTTCTTGCCTCCTTGAGAACCATGCTAGCAGCAATTAATCTTATCCAACAGCAGTGGATATTGCAACCACAGCCAATACCTCAAATGGTTGTTTAAAATCAGCTTCAGCAAGCTTCGCTCCCTCTCTGACCCTTTCCTGGCTTCCACATCTCTTGTGCTTGGCTGTCCTCCACCCAGGCTTTCAGGCTTAGATTTGGAAATCCCCTGCTCCTGACAGTGGACTGTTATTTTTCTGGCAATATTTACCTGCCAACCTTGTGGAATACAGTCAAGGCCTCTGTGGTGCCTGTGCTGTTATTCAGAGTGCTGACATTGTAAACAGATAGAGATTGTCAGATTTCTGCCACAAGAACTGCACTGAGGAATTTCCTCAGCCAGGAGGGCTGTCCAGGTTGGAGCTTGTGATGCTTTTTCTGACCCTGAGCCTGGATTTGTTCTAGTTGTAATAGGGGAGAAACTACTTCTGAGGAACAACCTTCCTCAAGCTTCATTATAATAACAGAAGCAGCACAATATCAGGTTCATGAAGAAAACTATGCACCCTAAAAACCATTAATTTAGAAGAACATAAGCAAAAGGCTTACAAGTCTTGAAAGATGCATTAATATACAAGTTCAGAAGCATTAGCTAAATCAAACTGTCACTGCTCAACCAACAAGCACAGCAAATAAACTTAAGCTTCAAAAAGAAGCAGCAGGGAAAGAAGAGAAAAATACTTCTTTTAAAGTGGGCAGGATAAATCAGATGGTAACAGATGAGAACATAAACATCAGTTCAGGATGAAGGAAAAACAGGCTTTATTACTCCTCTTGAGCAAACTGATGATGAGGGAGACCTAGTAAAAATGAATGTTTTTATCAGTAACGTGATGCACAGGCATCATGAATATATGTGTGTCAACACAGTCTGAACAAATAACTGCAATGGTTCTGTTTACTTCTGTGTTCACTCAAAACTGTGAATATTGATCAAATTTCACAAAATTAGACAGAAAATTGTGATGTCATGAGAGCGTGACAAATAGGCACTTTCCACAAGTGCTGACACTATTAGTTAGATAACCTAAATTCAAAATTTTTGCCATGATTTTTGACTGTTATGTCATGTACCCATCTTGTCTAATCTTTGTGTTAACATGACACAGGCAGGAGAAGATGTTTCTGTTTTCCCTGCATGCAAGGAACTTGACACACTAGACAGATAGAGAGGAACTGGCTTTGTAGTATAGAAAAAAAAGTGTTCTGTACCATCTGATATGCCCAAGTTAAGAACCAGTTTGCTCTTGACTGTATCCATGGAAAGTGCAGAGTGAGGTGCCTCCTGTGTGTCAGCCCAAGCCCTGTGTCTGCTGTTCCTTGGAGGTTTGATTGTTGCCATATCTGTGACTTGGCATGGTCCAAGGAGTAAACAGCACAAGTGTTTGACCTGTTTGAATTATTTTCTTGGTTTTTCCTGTTGCTCTCAGACATTGCCAAGCAAAATTTTTCTGATTTTAGAGGGCCATCAGATGCCTCTTTCAGATTAATGTTAACTCATTGACCTCTTTATATATATTTTTTGTACAGTTTTAAAATTTTGTAGTGTTCCTCTGGAAGTTTGACATTCAAGTGTCTCTATTGATTAGGGTGGGCAGGGTCTTGCTCTAACTGAGAAAATCTCATCCACCAGATCAGTATCTTACTGTAGAGCAAAAGAAAAATAATGTTGGGAAGAATCACATCATAACTGACTGAATAAATAACTGACAGCTATGAGTCAGTGTCTGCATTTCTTCCCTAACACAACACTACATGGTAGACTGGCTTTGAATAGGTTTTTTCCCATAATTTCAGGTAATGATTAACTACCAATGACTAAAATATCTCCAGGAGAACTGATGAGACATTTTACAAAGCTACTCAAGTTCAGAAGTATATTCAAGTTTTCACTTTAGCTCTCCCATGCAAAAATACTTACTTTAACAGAAGCCATTTTAAAACTGCCTCAGAAATATAAGCTCAGCAGTACTATTAGAGCATAGTTTTAAGCTAAAATGATTGTATTCCAGGAAAATACACACACAGTATAAGCATGCAGTTTATTATTTAGTCCATTTATAAAACAGAAGCCATTTTAGTGCTGCTGGCAGTGCAGTCATTTATGGGATGAAATGTACCTGTACCAGCTCACATTGTAGGGTAAAAGACTAAAGGATTGAGCACTGGAAAGAACAAAAACTAGAGGAAATCTGTGAGTAGTTTTGTCATGAAGGAAAAGCTCCCAGTGCAGAGTTTCATTCCTGAAGAGGGTGTGTTAAAGCATGCAAGATAATAAAGAGCAGCAGATGTCTTAAGAATTGGTGTTATGAGGAGTGTTGTGAGGAATTTAGCTTTTGAGAAGAAGGAAGATTTTTCACACAAACTGGATGAACTCCTTTGGAGCAAACATAGCATTTATTTTCTGGAACCAAGATTGCTATAACTGGTATCATTATAGTATAACAGATCATGTAGCATGTTCTAAAATAATAGATGATAACAATGTACATATATATATATATGCACATCAGTATAATCAGTAAAAGAACTCTAAGCAATAAGAGAGGATGTTGGGGGACACTTGTAATTTTGATGCCTGGTTCTGAAAAGCAGAGCGTGGTGAATAAGTTAGGGAGAAAGAAATATCAGATGGGATAAAGATGGACTGGCAAAATGAACACTGACATATGTGGGAATGTGGGGTGTGTGGTCTGGGTGTTAGGAATAAAAGGGATGTGACATTTAAAGAAAAAATTGCACCTTGCCATAGAAGATGTTTGTGTATAAAGCCTGCAAACACAGGCTAGAGCTGAAGGATCCAAGATGATCCCAAATCTTCCAAGAATAGTCAAAGATGGTGGATGGGTGATCTGTGACTGAAAAGCACTTAAACTAATGTGTAGTCTTTAAAGAAAACTAGAAATAAAACCAGTGGCACAGGGACATCCCTCAGTAGCAATGAAGTTGCCTACAGAGGCAGAGAGAGGTGGCCTGGGCAGGATGCAATCTGTCAAACCAAAGGTCTTCTGAAGGGCCACTAAGGAGCAACATTTTACAGAGAGTCTAACTCAGATGACTACAAGCATGGAAGAGAAGCTCCCAGGCATTGCCCCACTGCGGGAGATTTTAACTCGTCAGAAATAGAGTATAAAGCAAATGTTGCTGATAACAGTAGGGTCAGTTATTCCAGGGTGTAATAGCTGGCAGATTTCATCAGCAAGCACTCACTGGACTACCATGATGCTATTCTAGGTGATCTTTGTTAGGTAGTGATGACATAGAGCAGCTGGTTGTAGAAAATAACCTAGCTAAAGTTATCCCAACTTGATTAAATTGAACATAAATGAAAGAATGAATGAGAATAGTCCTGTTAGTTTCTCAGAATTTGTCCTTGTAAAGTACTGTAGCTAAAGAAATTAGTTAGTGGTATTAATTGGATGAAGGCTCCAAACCTATTAAAATTTAATTTAAATAGTAATATAAAATTCTGTAATTTTTACTGTAAGGAAACAATGAAGGGTACTAGCACCTTACAAATCCTTAAAAAAGAAATAAAAATATTAGGAGTTAGCAAAGAGAGTGAAAGTCCCCACCATACCAGATCATCAGTGAATATGGTATTTTGGGAACCTGGAAGCGGAGGGTGCAGTCAGATCTGTCAAGTTTGCAGACATACCATCTGTAACAATATTTGAAAAAATGAAAGTTTCTCCTATCACACAAATAAAAGGGAGTCTGGTAGGTGGCAAGTACTCTCTCTCTGGTAGAGATTACAGACTATGTAGATACTGTCCAAACCAAGCAAATTCTCTCTTTTTTTTTTTTCTGTAAAGATGATGGTACAGATCATGGAGAAAAAATGGAAGAATCTGTAGAAATAAAAGCTAACATTTACAAACTTGAAAATTTATAAATAAGGTGTAGTAGGCCCATAGTGAAGTGGTGTTTGTTATCCATCCTAAAGTGCTCAAAGAAGAAAAAAATCAATTTCAGGTACAGGATCAAGTTTTCTTTTAAAGATCTCCTAAAACAATGGAGAGAGAGAGGAGAGGAAAAAGTGACCTCACATCTACAACTTCATTGCCTAACCTTAGTAATCTGGAAATTTTATATGCATTTTGCAAGAAATAATAAACAATTGCGTGAAGATAAGATAGAGAAAGTAAACAATCAATGTTTAATACAATGCAGTAGGGTTGGGGAAATGTTTGTACGGTGCCATCTGCTCTAAAAAATGCATCACTGGGCTGCCTTAAGGTTGAGTAGACGTTTTCAAGCTTTGCTTTTTCATCTAGTCCTTCAAAGTGTCAGCACTTCCATTGTTGCTAAAAGTGGTGTGATCAGATAAGAAAAATATCTGTTCCATTATGAAGGAACAGAGACCTGGAGGTGTCAGGTAGAATTTAATAGTGCAGGTGCTGGATCACACCCAGATTGAGGTAGAAGTAATTTCTGTTGTCAATTGTGGCAAGTTGGTTGGATAAGAGGAAGACCATAATGCCTTGGTCAGT
Source organism: Aegithalos caudatus (assembly GCA_013389925.1). Classification (NCBI taxonomy): domain Eukaryota; kingdom Metazoa; phylum Chordata; class Aves; order Passeriformes; family Aegithalidae; genus Aegithalos; species Aegithalos caudatus. The sequence goes on from WEIU01003336.1 coordinate 217,990, forward strand.
CATAGAAGGATCCTGAGAGAACTGGGATGGAGCCATGGGAAAAGCCAAGATGATCCTCCTTAGATGTCATGTAGGAGACCTAAAGAAGGTTTGCACCTGAGTACAAACACCATTGTAGGAGGCTCCTTTGGTCAAAGATCCTCTGAGTACTGAGAACAGCCTGTCAGCCATAATTAGGAAAGTACATTGAAAGAAATGCAGAAAAGTAGTACTGCACAAAACAAAGAATGAGGGATATACAATTGCTCTCTATAAATACATCAAGGGGAGGGGAAAGAAGGGCAGGGCAAATACTAGGGAGGAAAGAAGCTATTTAAGTTGCCAGACAATGTTGTCATTAAAATAAATGGATATATATTGAAAGTTAGTCCATCCAGACTGGAGCTGAGGCAGTTTCCAGCCATGAGAGGAGTGAAGTCTCTGAAACAGTCTTCTAAGAGTGTCAGGGACAAACTGCTGTAGGTGTAGGTATCACAGTAAAATGGAAGTTACTTGCTTGCAAATTGGATGATATGAATTACGCAGCTCTTGCAGAACGGTGAGTAGGGCCACTTTCTCTTTGCCTCTCTGCCCAGAGTCAAGACTTATGATGGATTTCCATAAGTTTATTAAGAGAGCCATGTAAGGTGAAAGGACACATCTTCAGTATCTTTAAGATCCTTTTCAGTGTCGTGCCCTCTCCTTTTTATTACTGTGTCAATAGAGTGGTTTTTTTTAATTTCAGTTAATTTATTGGTTCAGATAGAAAGCATGACTTGATGGCCTGTGTCATATTGACATGCTACAAAATGTTAAGAATTAACTTTTTTAAAAGATTGGTTTAAAATTTTGATAAATCTGTTTGCTAAGTGTCAAACTAGAGCACAACAAACATGAGATAAGATTCATAAGGTATCGGTGGATCTAATATTATTGACAGTCTTTACATGATTAATCATTTTGAACTCTTGGAAAACATTGTTAGATAAAACCTGCTCTGGCTTATTCTTTTGGTAAATAGCAAAAATAATTGGAATTGATTTAGATTGATTTTATTTTTATTTAGAGGTGGCTCTATTTACATATTCCTAGTTTTGCATGGGTTTATTAGATATATAATATTGGCAGCCCAGACCAGTACTTTAAGAATTGTAGAAGGAGTAATCATTCTGTATAATATTGTTTTTCCAATGTTCCTCTTTGCATGTGAGCAGATATTGTTGGTTTAAATTTCCTTCCTACTTTCAGAAGAAACACATAAGAATAAGGCAAGATTTATAAAATACAGTAATAATTTACACTGATAAAGATATTGCAAACAATTTCTGACATTTCAGAAGCTTGTAACCAAGCTTATAACAAAGATAATGGAAGTAATGTTCTGCTTGATTTCACCTCTGTGAGAGGTGAAATTTGAAAAAAGGATGCAAACAAAATTACAACTCTAATATAACATAAGTAAATAGTTTTACAAAGATATGAATATCTCCAAAGTTTTTTCTATAAGTCCCAAAGCAAAATATGTTAAAAGGCAACAGGACTCTCAGTATCACCTTTTTCCCACATGAGTTTGAGGGTATTCATTTTTACTCCAGAGGAGCAGAGTAGCCATAAGATGGCAGCACTCTGCACAAAAGGCTCCTGAAACCATAAATTCTTCTCTTTTCTCAAAAAGAGGCGGCAGCCACTGGAGGATGAGTGTAAATGGAATCAAACTGGCTGAGTCCAGAATGGCTCTGGGAGCCTTCAGAAACAGAGCTGCTTCCCTGCAATACCTGAGCCCACTTCCTCAGTATTTAGCATCTGCTTGGGTGCTAGGCTAAGCATTCTTACCTGTTTCAGATATTCTAGAATAACCTCATTCAAACCCTGTGTTTTAGCAAAGCACCATCCCTCTGTAGGTCTAAGTACAGTAAGGTCAGCTATAAAATTATTTTCTGTGCATAAAACCAGAGCAGAATCACTTTTTACAAGTGATTTATCCCAGCTCTGTAGTTTAGAACTTACATGTGGATGGTCAGGCCTGAAGACATGTTTACCCAACCTTACAGTCTTTTCCAAAAGCAAGCCCAGCCTGCTGCAGGGCTGTGATAAAGGGTTGCCTTTGGTGCTGTTGCAACAGCAAGGCCACCACCTTGTCCCTTCTATAATGGGGTCTGCAGGTCTGGTTTGAATTTATCATTAATCTGAACAAAGTAAGTTATGGAAAGCTCTTCAGCTAAAGTGCAGGTGTCTAAGGAGCTGTGGAGTCTGTGCTCAGTGTAGCTCCCATCTCCAGCATGATCAACCACCAGCACTGAGAAGTGCTTGCTCTACTATCTCTGCCCCACATTTTTATAGTGCAGGGAAACCAAGGGGTACCACGTAACCAAGAAAAGCAAACAGAAACCAAGGTGAGATCTGATGGGCTGCGTGGAAGTCCCTGGCATAATTTGAGTGTTGTGGGCTGGTTGGCAGTCCCACTCCATTTTCCTACAAGTTCCACCTGAGCCCTTCTGCAGTTCAGAGGTCTGATTACTTCTCTTTGAGTGTGGGAGTGTATTCAAATCTGAAAAGCAAACAAATATTTCATGCTGCTCACCCATGCCAAAAAATCTGAGAACAAAGGTTTCCTCACGCCCTTGGCTGGAACCAGCCAGGTCAGAGCTGTGGGCAAGGTGAATACAAGTTGAAAACACCCTGATTTTCCTGCCTGCTACTCAGTGTACAGTTGGTGAGCAGTCCCTCCTCCTGCCTCTTCTGCCCCTCTCTTTGTTCAGAGGCAGGTTGCTGACTTCATTCCCTGCCCTCCTCTAACAGCAGCACGCTGCTCCGGAAACAAGAGGAGACCAGAGCATGAATCACAACCTGAGTCACCAATTCCCAACATCTTGTTTTGCTCAGAGCCAGAGGGGAAAATTCCTTTCCTCTATGTGTTTCTCCATCTCCTGTGATCCTCCAGAAGAGGCTACACACACCCCTCCTCTTCTTCCAAAACTTCACTCCATAGTGTGTAGCCATGCTTGCAAACAGCACCTGGAGGGGAGGAGAGACCACATCTCCCTGGGCTCTGTGGCAGTGTTTTGGTCACAAGCCCCTTATGGGATATGATATTAGTACACCCCAAAACACAGCAGCTGAAATGAAGCAGCTCCATCACTGTAGGTTCAGATCTTTGCTTTCAGCTGGCTCTAGGTCACTCATACAGGACTCAAATGCTTACAGCAGTTCTTTTGAATGGATATAATTTTCTGTTGGAGCAATATCCCTCTTTCACCATGATGATTAATAAAGAGAGAGCAGATGTATCAACCAAAAAAAATCAACAATAAAAGCAGCAAAAGTTGCTTTGTTACTTTCACATTCCCTGTGAATTTCCCCATTAAATACAACTGTTTGTTAGGGATTGTTGCTTCCTCTTGAAATGTTTTTCTCTTGAAATGTTTTTGCAAGCTCTCCCTAAAACATTGTCAGATCTATACTGCAGCAGAAGCATAGACAGGACAGTCCTTGCAGCATCTGTGCAGTACTTGTATGTGGTTTCTGTCTGTGCTGGACTGGCCTATGTGCAGAATTCTCACACCACTGTGTGGATACTCACATCATCTCTAGCTCCTTGGAGATGAATCAAAGTTTCAAGTTTAGAAACTTTTTTCAGCCTTCATTGTGTAGCTAACTGACAGGCATCCTCTGAAACATCTGCCATTGAGTTTCTTTGGATATCATGCTGCGGGGGGATATATTTCTGTGCAGACTTTCCAAAGAAAATTATTTCCATTTCTGCTGGTTCAAGAGTATGGAAGCACTTGACTATGCAGCTAGGGAACATATGTCTTATTTGGGAGAGAAGTGTTTTAACTTATAGATTTCTGTTGAATCTTCACTTACCAGCTTTCAGGTTACAAAGTTTGACTGAAATTTTGAAGTCTACTTTGATTCTCAGCTAGAGATTGTCAGGAGCTTTCAGGACTGGGAAGCCAACCAGACAGAGAATAAAGTCACCAGATGTTTCAAGTACAAAGCAACCTGCCTCTGACCTAAGGAGTGCAGCCCTTTGCCTCTCCAGGGTGGAGAGAAGGGAGACCCTACCTCACAAACTTGAGAAAGCCTTTCTCAAGTGCAAGAGGTGCCTCCCTGCACCTCTGTAAATATTCTGAGAATCATCATTCAGACTTTAAGTTGTTCCATCTTTTTCCAGGATTTCAGGGTGTGAATGTGTATGACAAGATCACTGGGAATTAAGAGCTGGGTGAAGCTGAGATATCAGGGCTATATCTTTTGCCAGGAATGGAGAGAAGATTTGCATTGTTCAGCACTGCCTACACTGAAAGATGAACAGCTGTTTTCGGTTCTGATGTGTCATTTAAAAACTGTAACTCCAACTTAATAGAGATCAGAATTTGCTCCAAAAAGAAGATATAGTGGCTGATGGAAACAATAATAATTGTGTCCTTTCTGTACTATAAAGTACCTTTTTATTGTATCTCATTGGATCAATGCCTTTAATTTGGGTGGGTGATGCAAGTCTGTATTAAAAACCTAGTGAAGAAGGGGAGCCCTGTTGTCAAATCAAGTAATGCCATGACCCCAAAGCATTTTACACATCCTTCCCACATCAGCATGACTATTCTAGACTGAGATTCTACTCTTCTAGTGATAATTAAAGTAAATAAAGCATTGATCTAATAGAGGAACTTCCTGGTCAACTTACCTTTAATTATCACAGGTGGTGTTTCAAAACAAGAATAATCTGTCTGCTTCCTGTCTAGGTATTCTCACCTTGCCCAAGGTTTACTTGTGGTACTGTCTCTCTTCCAGGATGTCTCTTACGCTCCTGCTCTCCATTTTTTTTTTTCCTTGTCTGTTTTTGTTGTTTATTCTGCTACTTTCTTTTCCTTCTCTGCTCTCTCCAGGCAATCTAGAGAGGTCTATTCCTAATAATTTGCAGAATCTTAGCTATTTTATTCAGGAAAGACTTAATTACATAGTCTTTGGCAGCCACCTCACTCAGAGGCAGGCATTTATCCTCCAGCCATGCTATTCTTGCAGAGACCTATATAAAATATTACCTCACAAGCAAATGGAAACTGATAATATCAAATAGAACTTGTAAGTTTTATGGAGGCCATATTACTAATTCTCTCTACACTTCAAAGTTTGATATCTTGAATTCAAGAATAAGCATTTGCTAATTGGCAGCTGTTCAGCTGGCTGGTCCTTAGTTTGAGACACTTCTGGTGGCTGGTACCTTGTGGTGGCTGAAGGACTGCCACTGAGCCCTGTGCTTTGAAGAATTGTTATGGTACCAGGGGCTGGCGGCTGGGAAGAGCTACAAGGTGACACTGGAAGAGAAAGCACTGGGTTTTGGAGAGCTGCAAGGCTGTAGACCTAGTAACAATTTTAAAGGATACATACACAAATGTCAGTCAGACCCAGGGAAGTAGGATATTTGAATGGCATATTACAGGAGGATGTTTTTCTTAGCAAGGACAAACACTTTTGATTGATTCCACTTCTTTTTGACCTTATGTAATTACAGACAGTGTTCTCACAGAGTTGTGTCTTCACAAACTGAGGGGATATAATCTAATCAATGCTTTTTTCGTGCCACAGGAAATTGCTGTAGCTGAACAAGTGCCTTACAAAGGGCACTCTGAGGCACAGAGAGCAGTTGAAGGAGACTTAGGAATGTTGTTGTAAATAGAAATGTTAAGATATGGTTCCACAACACCCTAAACTGGTCTAAATTTGGCCTAACATATTCTCACCTTTCCTGCCAGTTCTGCCTTGAACTCTGAGCTGGGCAGCCACAGGGTTCAAGGGACCCAGGCAGATGAAAACCAGCCCTCCACCTTCCACGGAAGGTGACTGGGTTTTAGTTGGATCAGTTCAAAACGCGGCGTGTTTGAACAAGAACGCTGACTAGTAAGAGCAAAGGGGTGGGAACACAAGGGCAGAGCAAAGGTAGTTCTGATGTAATCCAGTTTGAGTTGCTATTGGAACTAATCATAGTCTGTGTAAATACTAGTAAAATTGGATGTGCCTGGGAATATTTCCAGCCACTAGAATGAAATTGTCTATGCTATTAGACTGTTAAAATGCTCCCTGGCATGAATTTGACCTCTTCCAATTAACACTCACAGCAAACAATTTCTGGGCACAATTTGGTTGCTAGAATGGTCCCAATAGGCACTTTGCAATCATAAACTCAGGTCTTTCTGTGCCAGTTGGCCTCAATGCCCAGGAATGTTTCAGGCATGTTGAATTTAACTAATACAGACCCATGTGTACTTTCACTATTGCAAATCCTTATGAAAAGACAGGACTTGTCTTGAACAAATGATTTTAAAAGAGACAATAGCAGAACATAAAAGATGGGAAGAGATGAAATCTGGAAATAAGGAATTTTATTTCCTTTTAATAAAGTAGTAAGAAGTACATATTTTGCATTCATTTCAGGTTGGGAAGATGAAGGAAAGGCAGCTATAACTTGTTATGCAGTTGTTTCTGTGCTGTAGAATATTCGGCCACTTATTAGTCAGAGTTAAGGCTGACATGATTCTTTTTTCAAGTCAGTTGCTATACTGGGAATAAAATTATTCTTTCTTTTATATATTAAAAAAACCCCACAACTGCAGCATTTGCCTTTGAATTTGGAATGTTAATAAAATCAAAGTACTTGGTATCTTGAAATACTGAAGCCAAGTCCTCAATTTTAATCTTTGATTTTGGTTTTTTTGGTTTTGCTTTTATGGGTTCTTTTGTTGTTTGTGTTTTTTTGCTTGTTTGATTTGGTTTGGTGGTGGGTTTTTTTGGTGTTGGACTTTTTTTCGTTTTTTGTTGTTGTTGTTGTTGTTGTTGTTGTTTTGTTGGTTTTTCTTTTTGTGTGTGGGTTTTTTTTTTTTGGTGGTTGGTTTTTGTTGTTTTTTGTTGTTGGTTTTT
>WEIU01003336.1:224919-262491 GCA_013389925.1 Aegithalos caudatus
TTTTTTTTTTTTTTTTCACAATAGTCTTTATGAGTTTCCCTCCACATCAGGAAATCTAAAAAAATGGGATTTTTACTTCTCTCCAGGTATACTCACTTGGCAATCTTAATGATCCATCTCCCCTCGGGGCACAATTAAAGGTGTTATTTTGAAGGAGCTTTAAAAGGGTTGTTGTACACGGTCTCTTGGCTGGGTTGCTCTAGGACCCAGAGTGACTGAGACTGACAAGAAATCTTCACCTGAATGAATTTTCCCCGTATGCCTTATAAGGAATCCAGGAAAACAAGGAAGTGATAACCATGTTCACGTTACTGTGTGCACAGCTTGTCCTCTTTACCTGCCCAGGTAGCCCTTGTTTTCACTTTTGTTCATGGTCCGTCCCGCTGGGGTTGAAGTTTCCTCGCAGTCCGCTGTAGGTGACATCTGAAAACATACCCTCCAGGAATGCATGGTTTTTACAACATTCTACCTTCACGCAGATGGTAATTAACAAGCCAATATTTTTTTGTCATGCAGCCAGCACTGAAAACGAATGGGGATTGAATTGCTTTGCCTCTGTTTCCTATTTCTGCAAAGAAATAACTATGTGCAAGGTAAGGCTCAGGGGCAGGGAGATCCATTTCAAAAGCATTTTGCATTGTTTCTTGCTTGAAATTGATACGAAATAGCTTTCTGTCTTCTGTATTTAATCTTTCCTTTCTATTTAATGGCTTTTTTTGACATACTGCTGTAGGGCTGTATTGCCAATTCATCTACAGTTTGGTGGTCATTACATGGCACAACAGGTTTGAAAGAGACAGACATTTGAGCAATTTCCTTTTCACTAATCACAGTTTGATCTGCTAAGGATCTTTCATATTATACATATGACTGAGTGTTTCTCTGGTAGTTACACAACGGATAAAAATCATATCAAGTAACTACAGAGATGAGTGAAGCAATTTTAAGCATACAGAGTGAGCATAAATCTGTTCTTTTAATATCCCTGGTTATGTCAGGAATTACTTACCTACACCATACCAGAAATACATGTAACACTCTATCAGGTGCACTGGAGGGAACAAGTTAACATGTTCTAAGTGAATGCCACCCATAAAGCACACAAAAAAAGGTATGTTAATTGCCAGCAATTCTGAGGTTTTAATCTTTATTGGAGTGTTAATATTTTACCAATAGAACTACTGTTAAGAAAAAATTTTATCAGTAATCCTAAATATGGCTAAATGTGTGCATTTTTCACCACCCACATTCTCTAAATTACAAGTTTCTTCATAAACTGAATGATTAAGCATATTATTAACAGCCTTTTATCTTCTTGGATTTAAATTCAGGGACCTGTTCTCAGGAAAGCGCAGTGACTTGTGAAGATTGTTTGCTTTCCGGACCACACTGCGCTTGGTGTTTGCAAGAGGTAGAGTGATAAAAAAATTTTCAAAGTAAGAGTTGAAGTCTTTGTAGTCACTCCAAGTGATGAAGTATTGACTTAATTGGGTCAGCCTGTGCTGTAATGCATGCAGCACTTATTGAAGCCTTCCTGGGGCTCAGAAGTGGAATTTAATCTATTCTGCATGGTCTGTTATTCATAGTATGGTTGTTTAGGTGTTTGTTTGTTTGCTTGGTTGAAAAAAAAAACCAACAAAAAAACCCAAAAAGTCAACCTTCAAATCTAAGGCAGAAATAGAAGTGCTATTAGGGGGTCTCAGATCATCAGCCCAAGGGCTGGCTCACCCCAGCACTGATGATGAAGCACCAGACACAAAGTCAGAGGCCAGACTGTATCTTACAGATTACGTGCCAAGCCAGACAGTGTAAACAGAAGGTTTGCAGGTATCAACAGTGTAAAAGTTTGCAGATGTAAAACTTCCATATGGAAATTATTGATCTGTGGTTGATTTTAAGTATGACAACAATGCTGGCCTTATAATTCGTATGATATGGATGTGTTTTGGCTAAAACATTGGACTTTAAATATATATCTGGATTTGTTTCCTACACCTTTGTTTCAGATTTTCAGTGCAACCCTGGGCAAGTGACTTCACATCTCTGCTTTTAAAACTTCCTCCTATAAATGGTGCTAAATAATATCTTCCCACCTCACAGTAAATATTCTAGCTCTAGTTCTTTAGCATTATACAAGATAGTCAGCTATGGCAACTAAAAACTTGACAGAAATACTAGAGAAATAAGTAAGTCTTTTTTATTTTAGTTTCTGGATTGCACCTTTCCTGCTAACAATTTTTATTGTTCTTGCGTACAGCAAAATGACACTTAACATGGGACTAAAATACTCTTTATGAAATAGTTCAGAAAAAAACCCTGCATGTTTAAAAAAAATTCTAAAAAGATATCTTTTGCCACTTGCAAAATATGTTACCATGGAGGTAAAAAAGACCCTACATTAGTGTGTTTCCAGTAGTTTTTATATTTGTACTATAAAACAGGATTTTGTTGAAATTGGATCACATAATTTTGACTACTGCCATGTACTTTCAGGGAAAAAAGCGCCCAATATAATTTATTGATTTAAAAAAACCCAAAACCAAAACAACCAAAACTGTGGAACTATTGAAAACTTCACTGTAGTAAACACGATTTTTCTTCTTTGTTCATAAGCTCATTCATTTCTTTGTCATGAAACAGCACATCAAGCATGCAAAAGACATAGGAGCTTTAGTGTCAGAGCAAACAAAAGCACCTCCAAAGAAACCACTGTTTTCTGTAGGATGAGAACACTTTGTAATTGTATTTGAAATATGAGGTTGTTTCTTCACACATTTTGAAAAGTTACAAACTGTGTAACTAAAGGAGACGATATGGATCTCCCTGTGAAAGGTTTGTAATGGTACATGTAATTTATGTGTGCTGTATTCAAGAAGCAGTGGGTGAGAGTTTTGCCTGAGCAAAGGCATCAGGTTCAGTCTGGTGAATAATAAACCACTGTTCCCAGCAGGTGCCTCAAAACTGTTTCCACCAAAATATGTAAGAACCCTGACTATTTTCAGGTATGAAGGGTAATAATTTTGGTGGAAAAAAAAAAGTTATAGTTCCGGTTTTAACAGGTTTAAAGTAAATTTGTTATGTTTTGCAGGGAAAGCTTTTCAGTGACTAAATTCAGAGAATATTTGTGGCTTAATAGCTGATCCATGGGTTGCATACTCAAACATAGGAGAAAAGAGCAGATGCATGGTATGGGCTCATGACCACTGGCCAGGACTTGAATGTTCCAGAGCTGATTCTGCCAGGCATTGCCCAGGTTTTGGTCAAAAGGGCTTGCAGGCCAGAGCAGTTTCCAGGAGACAGCTGACAGATTATGAGAATCTTAACTCTAGACATAGCTCTGGGAAATGGTAATAAGGCACAAAAACCTCTTTGTAAAGTAACCATTAACTTCACCACTGTGTGAGGTTAGTACCTACCCTGTAGCAGTGCTGTGGAAAGGAATGTATATCAATGCTTTGAATTGACTAATGAAAATAAACTGTGAGATATCCAATTGATATCTGTAGGCTTGTGATTTCCTCTGGCTGGGAGAAGGTTAAGGAGAATGCTGGGCCAAATTTAGCTGTGGCCGTGCTGAGAGGTGCTGAGGAACTGTGGGGACAGGCTGTGGTCATTGTTGGGCACCAGCCAGGGGAACAAGGACTTGATGCCTGCTTCAGTGAACAGGTTAAATGAGAGCTGAGGAGAAAGTGTAGGTCAGAAAAAAAGAACCAGTAAACACTGAGTACCCACAATTGGTTTGTCACAAATTGTCCACGAGTTTATTACCAGTAAGACTTCTCCTTTTATTAAATGAGGTGCTTCAATCAGCAGTTCAAAACTGTCTAGGAGTGAATTTGTGGCACAATCCTGTGATAGAAAAACCAGTGGCTCAGAGGAGCATTGTGTTATCATTCCCAGTACTGTGACAAGCCAAATGCAGTGAGTGGCACAATTCCCATTCCACAACAATAGAGCAGTTTCTCCCAGGATAACAAGTCAGTGTAAGTTACATTAATTATACACCTGTGTGACATGACCCCTGAAAGGAAAATTTGGGTTTCTGTGCCACCTATATCTAGTTTTGCACTAGTTTGCACAAATTTGCACCTTTTTTTTTCCATTACCTGCATTGGACTGATCTTTTGTCCGGCAGGTGCTGGTCAGTAAAAGCATTTAACTCATACCTTCCTTCTTCTGTTTGCATTAGAATTACACAGACTCATCTGGAATTCATGGGAGGTGTGATACCCTGGAAAATCTTTTGTCCAAAGGATGCCCGTTGAATTTGATTGAGTTTCCCATTTCAGAAGTAGAAATTCACAGAAATGATCCCCTGACTGCATCATCCCAGAGGAGCAGCTCTGATGTCACACAGATTTCTCCCCAAAAATTAACTCTGAGGCTGAGACCAGGTAAGTCACTTCATAGGTTTATTTCAGACAGTGTGATAAACTGAAGCTTCTTGGATTCAACAGTCTAAAAATTATCTTGACAGAATAAAGATGAAAACCTGTGTTAAGTCCAAAATTCTGTTGACTCATCACATGAAAATTTGGTTCAGCTGAGTTCAGAGTATTTTCAGAAGTGCTGGGTACATCATAAAAATAAGGATATATATTTTTAGTTCCTCTCTTCTCTTGCCAATGAGGTGGCAGGGAGAGAATGAAAGCCCCTGGCTCCTCCCCAGCTGAGCTCCTGTGCCTCTCCCCTGCTGGTCTGGCAAACAGAGCATCTCAGAGGTGGCATAAAATCTTGCTTTGAGGATTTACAAGGTACCAGTGACATTTATGGTAGCATTCCAGAACTACCCTGGGGTCCTTCAGATATGATTTTTTTCCTGGAGAAAATTTGGAATAAAAAATAATAAGAGACAACCAGTTAGGTCAGGTCATAGTGTTGGAACTGAGAATAAAATCTCTGTACACGCTTTGACTTTCTTTAAATTTTTAAAGGATATGTTAGGACCCCAAAGTGCTATGTACAGTTTTAATTAGATTCATATCCAAATTTTCTAAAGCTGATACTGCTGAAGGGATGTTTTCATATTTTTTTTTCAAATTATAGCAATCAGTTTTAGTACTGTGCTTACGGCAATCCTGAAGAACTGTTTAGAAAAAAAAAACAAACATTAGAACTAGTTTAAATTTTTCAGACCCTTATTTGAGATTTTTTTTGTTGTTGTTGACAGACAATTTTGAAGCTTTTTTGTTAATGCTACTGGTGGTTTAAATACCAGATAATTATCACCATATAGAAGTTTATGAAGAAATTGGCATTGCTTGTGTTTTCTGCACAGAAGTGCTGATCTGTATCCCACTTTTCCGTGACATTACTAGGACATGAAGAAACAATACAGATCAAGGTCCACCAGACTGAAGATTATCCAATTGATCTCTACTACCTCATGGATCTTTCAGCTTCCATGGATGATGATCTGAATACAATCAAAGAACTGGGTTCAACTCTTTCCAAAGAGATGTCAAAACTGACAAGCAACTTTAGACTGGGGTTTGGATCTTTTGTTGAAAAACCAGTTTCACCATTTATCAAAACTACAGCTGCAGAAATAAACAACCCTTGCAGGTAGGCAGGGAAAGTCCCAACATCTGTTTGCATGCCAACACTATCATAATATTAATCTTTAGGCTAAAATTAATTACAGCAGCTTCACTGGAAACCCTCCCCTCTTCCAGCTGTAAATGAGTCAGTTTCTGGAACAAGATTTGGTTCTTTTAGTTTCACCTTCAGATCATCATTCTGTTGAGTCTTACATTATTAGGAGAGAGGAATCTGGGAGTGAGTCTGCTTTTTAGCTTTTGCTGCCAGTTACAAATGTGCATAATATGTTAACAAAAGGGTATGCAGCATGTAGTTTTGTATTTTTCATTTAGCCACCAATGCTGTTCTGGTTTTTTCCCCCCTTAAGGCCTAGCAGTCTTCCCAGCCCCTGGCTCACCAGTGTAGGGGAGGAGCTGGGCTCTGCCACCTGGAGCAGGACTGCAGCACCTTGGTGGTTTTCTCTGAATGCCATAAAGGAGCTACAGATCCCAATATGCTTCCAAATATGAGATCAAGGCACAGCAGGGGGCGTGGCAAGGGCTGCACGAACTGGCTGAATCACTCTGCTCTCCGAGGCATTTCCCAGCCTTTATGCAGACTTTTTCCATTGCCCAAGTACCTGAATGCTCCTTAATTATCTTAGATTTTTCATTAAATCTTCTCAGGCACAGACAAGAGATGGGAGACCAAAATTAATCCAGGCAGGCCTCTGAAGTATCCATTTCAGTAATTTTTCATTCTCTATTATCCATAAACTGTCTCACTTTTCATGCAGAAGTGTACCATACGAGTGCTTACCCACCTTTGGATATAAAAATGTTTTGCCACTAACAAATGATGCTGAAAAATTCAATGAAATTGTGAAAGGACAGAGAATTTCTGCTAATATAGACACTCCAGAGGGAGGATTTGATGCAATTATGCAGGCAGCTGTTTGCAAGGTAATTGAAACTTCTAGATATAATATTATTCCATATATTATCTCTTCTAGTATTATATGTTAGTATTTCAAAGTGACAGATTATTTTTCAAAAAATCTTAATGCAAACCAAGAGCCTCATTAAATTTGTGTGAAAATACTTTTGGCTGTACAAGTAAAACATGCATATTGCGATATTTTAGTCTAAGTTTCCTTTTAATTGCCAGGGACAAATAAGCCCAAATATGGGTATAATTACTGGGTCTGTTTTTCTGTTTAAATATTTTTCATTAACTATGTTTAGAGTAGTAAGCAGATTGACATGAACATGGCCAACCCATGTTATTAAACACAGGGATGGGGAAACAAAATGTCAGCCAAAGACAATGGAATGAACATCATCTCTTAGGAGATGTGTTGTCTTTGATACTTCCTTGAGAATGATGCTATTCTTTTATTTTGAGACTCTGTTCTCCAAATATTTTGCTGTTTTTCTATGTTGTGATGCAATACAGCTTGCTAAACTGATGTGTTTTAAATGACAGGAAAAAATTGGATGGAGGAATGATTCTCTACACTTGCTGGTGTTTGTGAGTGATGCTGATTCCCATTTTGGGATGGACAGTAAATTGGCAGGGATTGTTATTCCTAATGATGGGAACTGTCACTTGGACCACAATAATGAATATTCCATGTCAACTGTTCTGGTAATTACCGACAAATTTTGTACACTCACATTCTGGAAATTTACAGACTAATACAAACAACTTAGAAAATTAGTGAATTACACTTTTAGCACTGAAATGTGTAAAAGCTGGGGAATATAGATGTTTCATGTAATCTATTTTATTTGTAACTGCACGTTTCAGTAAAGAGAGAACTGTTTATGGAATTAGGCTAGATTATAATGAAAAAAAAAAGAAAGAACAAATGCAATTTCTACAACAGCAAAGCCCATGGAATTAAACTAAATAGCATTTCTTTCTTCAGGGAAGGAAAGATTTGCATTGATTATGTTCCCTGAAAGGGTGTGAATTCAGGACCTGTTTAGGAATTTGCTGGACACTGTTCCTGTAAAAGAATTTACCAGCTTAAGATTCAGTGTTCAAAAACACTGATTATATACACTGTGGTGTTCATTGCAGGACAAATACTGTTGCTCTGGTGCAGTGTTGTTTTTTGAATTAAAAAATATATATATATAACACAGATGCTACTGAGCCAAAGTTCCCACTATGGAATCTGGCTCTGTACTTTTCACAGAGGGGTTTCCTTAAAAACAGCATGAGGAAATGATATGTGCTATCTTTTATTTTGTATACGTGTATTCCTAATTAAAGTTTATATTACACAGAGAACAAAGTGTTCATTATGATCACTAGAATGTGTCTTTCATGGGAGATAGGAACTGAAAGCACATGAGAAACAGATTGATGTGCCTCTCTTTTGTTTGTTTGTTTGCAGGAGTATCCCACAATTGGACAATTAATTGACAAACTTGTGCAAAACAATGTTCTATTAATTTTTGCTGTAACAAATGAGCAAGTTCACACATACGAGGTGAGCAAACTAAAATGTTCAATTTGACAATGTTTGTTTTAAAAGCTGACCTTTTTTCACAGCTGATGCAGTAATTCTAGTACTAAGGACTGAATTCTACAATATATTTATGTGATAAAAATAACTAGGAAATTGTATATCAGCGGAAAGCTCTTCTGCTTAAGTGCTTCTTCATGTATTGATTTTGGTATTCCAAGGTAACTTTTAAATCAGATTTCAAACTGAATCACACTAATCCTTTAAGTCAAGGATTGACAAACTATGCATTGCTAAACTACTCAGTGTAATCATTGTGATTAGCCTTTTGTATTTTATAAGTCTAGAGGAGAGCTGAACTTTTTCTTACTCTTATAAAACAAGAATATACCTGAAACATGCAGTTATCTACATGCTCAGCTCTGAAATCTTGGTTTTTTGGGGTGTTTTTTGGTTTTTGTTTTTTGTTTTTTTTTTTTTTTTTTTTTTTTTTTTTTTTTTTTTTTTTTTTTTTTTCTTTTTTTCTTTTTTTTTCTTTTTTTTTCCATTTTCCTCTATTTCTGTGACTCTTTCAATTATTATTTCATTTTTGTCCAGTCCTGCTCCTGGGAAAAAATCCTCACACACTAAAAGAGATTCTAGATAAGAGTTCATCATAGGTAATAAGGGGTTTTGCAGCCTAAGCCTGGCTGCCTGGCTACACCCTGCTGTGTGAAAGGGGACAAGCAGAGAGAAATTTCTCGCCCAAATTTATTCAGGTTGGTTGAGAGGAAGCCAATAAGGGTGATCCTGCTGATAGAATAAGACCAGCTTTCTGAAGGAGAAGCCTTTGCAAAACATTCTGTATTAACACCAGAAATACAGTAATGAGGAGAGGTGCTCCTCTGCTGTGATTACTACATGGCAAATAGGAAAAAAACAGTAGGGAAAAAAAAGAGAGCAGCTGGGTCCTTGAGGTTGTCTCCAATAGGATGGTTTTGTATTTCTGCACTCTGTGTAAGCCAGGAAAGACCCTGCAGTATTTCTGCAACTGATTTCAGGGGTAGAGTTGTTTTGAGTAAAACTGATGCTCCAGCTGTTTGACAAAAGTGACAAGAGTCACAAATTGCATAAACTGATTCTTAGATTACAGCCTTGACGAGGGAAAGAACAATCTGTGTCTCGAAGCACTGACTGTCTTGATTTTTTAAGACTGTATTGAATACTGAGCTGGATCATATTAATGACAGGTGAAATACTTTTTCCTTATAGGTGCTTTTTTAATAGGTGCTCTGTCCAAGGAAATATTCTTCTTGCTGATAGCATTGTATTTTACCTTGGAAATTGCTTGTGGTCACCATAGCAGTTGGCCACCAGCACTCTTCCCAAGATGTTTCTATTTCAGTATCCTCCTGTCTTATGTCAGTATCAAAGTTACCAAGAGGGCCCCATTGGTAAGGAGGAACACTAAACAAGGGCTTATAGCTAACACAAAATACACATCATGGTTAACCCAGCTAGGGAATGGTTTGCTCTTTTTGCTCTGTTAGAAAAAATAAATCTATCTTATAGGGTGTATAGTAGTCCCACTGAATCTGATCTATCTGCTGATTTAATCTTTTAATACTGCTTTCTTTCACTAATATGGATAGCTGTTTTCATTATGGTCTGCTTTTTATCCTGTAGGCGATGTGGAAAATCAGTCAAAGCAAGTACAAAAATCATACACAAGTGCCAGAGTGCAGCTTTTCCAGACAACAATTACATTTAGAGGGTCTATGTAGGATGTGCAAACAGGGAAATAAATATTGCCATGTTTTCATCTCTGTGATGCAAATTTGTAATATAAATATAAATAACCAGTATTTATGCTTAAGAATGTGAAAAAAACAAAGCAAGAAAATGAGAGTTATTCTTGTGGTAAGGCCCTTGCTCAGGTAGCCCGGAAATGGTGGCAGAGGATTCTAAACTTTAAAAGTTTTGGAGTTTCACTTCTCTTGAAAATCTTCAGTGGTGGGGATTCTGTAGTCTTCCTCAAAAAAAACCTTCCACTTATCCTTTGAGGTGGAAAGACTCTCCCCAAATATCTAATCTAAAATCTATTGGAATTCAGCTTCTAATTACATCAGATACCAATACTGACTACTGCTATTTATAATTGAGTTCTTAGGGACAAACTTACATTAAAATTACTGTGAGGACTTAGAAAGCACCTCTTTAAATAGACTTGATAGATTCCATTAGTCTTAAGTGCAGTGTTCAGATTGTCAAATATATATTTTGTATTTCTAGCCCTTTATAATCCCCAACAATTTAGCCCAAAATAGTTCTGTCATGTAATATTCTTTATCCTCTTCAACTGAATTTTCAGTTTATCCACTTAAAATTAGGAGTGGCACAAGAACAGAACACCTATGCTTGTAACAGAGCTGGTGTTGCTTTTGGACCTTCCATGAACCTCAAAAGGCTACTGCACAGTAATCTCAAGGGATCATTTAGATCTCATGCAAGAGAGGAGAGAAAATTCTTTACACTGAGCCCTCAAAATTTGAGATTATTTAAAAAAACTTTTTAAACTCCCACAAAACAACAAACAACCAAAAAACCCCGGTATTTTAAAATATATTCATGTATGTCTAACTTCTAGCAGCATTAGTCTCAGCTGAGTCTTGCCAAAGCAGCAGAGGATGTTTTCATTCTATAAAAGCTATTCACTCAAAAATCATCTGTGAATATGGCAATAATACTTATATTTTAACAAATCCTACTTTGCTATAAAAGAAAACACCAGTCTTTAAGCTTTCATTAAGTAGTTGTTACTATTGCTGACATTATTTGTTTTCAAGCAGAATTCTTTAAAAATGTATTCAAATTTAGATAAGGGAAAGACTCCATCTTTAGTCCTGACTAAGCAGCATTTCTTTTGAAACAAAAATTACTCTTTTTTGGATGAATTATTTCATTTTATATCACAGGAGAAATAGCTTGAAATTTAGGGTTTCAGGCTGCATTGCAGTGCTGAAAATTGAGCTAAAATACTCTAGTCGCCACACTCAGACAGAATTTTAAATTACTTTTGTATGTTTGGCACGGCACACTATTTATGATGAAAATTCTTCAATCATTTACATGCTAAAATACAGACATAACCCTACTGAGCTCAAATATATAATTGTCAAATTTCTTTTACATGAATCGGAGTATCCCTGTAAAACAGTAGTTCACCTTTTAATGAATATTTGCCAAAGGAATAAGCTCAATGATAATCTTTGGTTGTTTTGCAATAGTAGCACCCCAAAAGCATCCATCTGCTTCACCTTGGCAATAGTTGAATAGAAATATTTGCTAAGAGGTGAGGTTTAAGCAATGGACTGGAGACACACACTCAGCCTGGGCTTGAAACTCCATCCTTTTATCACCATGCAGAAAATTTTTGTTCATAGAGGAGAGATCAACCAAAGTGTTCAGAGCAGTGTATCCCTGCTGTTTGTTTTGCATACCACAGATTAAAGGGGACTGTATTTTAAATTCCAAATTAAATTTGTCATCTTTTCTCTCAGAAGGTCCACATGTACGAAACACAGAGTTTCAGTATTCCAAGAATCCTTGAGAGGGCACTAATAACAGGAGAAGTCAGGAATGCAAAGTTGCCAGCTGTAACATAAAATGCAGTTAATCCCACTGATTTACAATAGCACTAGAAATCTAATGAATGATAACTATTCCATACATAATACATAAAGTAATCACAGAGCTTTTGGAGATATGAAGGATAAGAAGGATACAAGAGTATCAAATTACCCATGTTTATTAATAGTTCTCTGGATAGTTCTCTTTTATTTAAAATAGCAGCATTGATATGATAATGTGTAAAGGAAAACTAGTGCTACAATGCTTTTTAAAATACTGAACACATTGTTTTCCAAAGGCATGGGTTAAAGCAAGGGAAGTTTAGGTAGTTAACAATCAGGTAAGACAAATTTTAATTCACTGTATTTAAAATCTAGCTGTCAGCTACCATGTTAGTGTCACAGTACAATTTAATGCAAAAAGAAAAGAAAACTTATCACTGAAATAAACTGCTAAACTGGCACTGTATTATTCACAGAAATTCAACATACAATCCATCAGAGCCACAGAGCACTGAGATACATATGCAAAGATAAAAAAGTGACTGCAGTTGCTGAATGTAGGGTCCAAGTCCTTGAGCAGTGTAACAACACTAGGGCAGCTGAATCTGTTTCTGGATATTTTTATTAAAAAGAAATACAACTGTTGATAAAACATATCTTCCCTCTAAATTCGAAAAAATTAGAGCTTAAAGAATACTATAGTATCAAACTTCCAATCACATAGAGGTGATTTAATAATATATGTTCAACGAATTTTAAATGAAACCAGCTCTTCTCCATCTGACTTGCATTAAGACGTGCAATGGAGTCTACAAGAAGCCTTGAAAATGTTACTATCATTTATTTCAGTTGGCTTCAATGTACTTGATTTTGTTGTCAGCTCCTTTTTTTTGTTGGATTTTTTGTTTGTTTGTTTGTCTGTTTGTTTGTTTGTTTTGGGCTTGGAGGTTTTGGGGATGGTTTTTTTCTTTTTTTTTCTTTCTTTGAGTTTGGGATTTTTTTAGATGGTAGCTCCTCGTCACCTAGACTTTTTTGTGCTTTAAATTAATTTTTTATATTTCCAGAATTATGCAAAGCTTATTCCTGGTGCTACTGTTGGACGACTGCAGAAGGATTCTGGAAATATCCTCCAGTTGATCATTGCTGCATATCAGGTAAGATGGTACCAATGCAGTTTCTTCCTTCATGTTTACATGTTCAACATTGGTTTGCAGTTTGGTAAAAAGAAGTGTCTTTGATTCCTTTTATGAACTGATTACATAATTTTTTAAATGTTAGGTGATGACCTTTACAAGAAAAGTGTTCACTCTGAGGATTAAGTAAGCATAGAAACAAAATTCCTATAACCTTCAATCCTTAGTTCTAATGGAATGCTGACATTAAATCAGTGTGTCATATGCATTGCCTTCTTCATATTCCTCTATTTTACACCTACTCCTAAGCCTTCTTTAATATTCAAGTCTCTCAGTTCCACATCTCAACAGGGGCTCAACTCTCTCTGTTGGTAGCTGCCATCAGAGCAGAGAAACAACTGCTTTGCAGAAATATCTGGAGGGACAAAAACACTGTTCTGTGCTCAGTGCTATTCTCTGCTTTAGCAATTTGATGCTGCCTCTGTGAGGCTGTTCTGAGGTTTTAAAAAAGAGGAACATAGGAGCCAATGTGGGTTTGTTTAGGTAATGTCAGGACTTGAATGGGTTTGTTTAATACAAAGAAATACTGTAATGATGTCAGGAACATAGACACAGTGCTGCTCTTCAGAGCTTTGTTTGTAAAATGCATCCTGGGTGCCTAGTTCTCCTTTGTCAGAGGAATGTTTTTAGGCAGCTGTACAGATTTTTGCACAGATACATTAATTTACAAATATGCTGATATTCCACAGATTTCTCTGTTCTGTCTCAGCCCATTTTTATTAAAAACCCGTTCTACCAGTTGCCTACAATGACAACTCTTTACAAATAACTTCTCTTTCTTTCCTTACTTTTTTCCTGCTCTTCCTTCTATCAGTTGAATAAGATAGTCATCATGTGCCAAAATTACTTTGGTCTTTGTGATAGGAAGGAAAACAGTTTCTTCTAAGTCTTGTAAAAGCAATGAAAGCAATGCAATTGCTGAATTATGACTTTTTAAAATGAAATGCAAAATACCAGGAGGTTCTCCATAATATGAAAAATTATGTAAGGAGAGAACTTCAGGGTTTACCTTGGGAGTGTAAAAATTGTAATATATAAAGATGAGGAAATTTTCTTATGAGCAAAGTTATTGCTAAACTTTGAGTGGCAACAGAATTTCACTTCTGGATTCCAACCTGCTGCTAGTCACATCTGGTTCCTATCAGCATTTCTTCAAGCTGGCCGTCTAATGTATAGACACATGTTCCTATATTTAAATGCTAAAATACCATTTTGTCGTCAGTAAGTAATAGAAAAACACACAAAATTGTCCCAGTGCTTTGTCCTGGTGTTTTTGCAGTAACATAGGTGTGGAATGACACCTCACTGGAATAGTGAAAGTGTGAAGAGTGAATCCTTGCCTCTTCTCCTTAGCATCTGCTTATATTCCTATGGCCTATGATTTTTTTCCTACTCTCTTTTTTGAACCTGCTGATATTTTTAGCCTCTGTTGCCTTCTATGACAAGAAGGAGGTCAGTTGCACTGTGTCAATGCACAATTTTCTTATTCCTATTTTAACCTACTTCTTACACTTTAAATTTTCACTGAGTGCACCTTAGTTCCCGAGTTGTAGGGTTTGGTGAATGACAGCTCTGCATTCACCTTATCTTTGTGTCTTCATAATTTTATTACATTGTGTCACTGAGACACCTTCCACACCCCCAATCTTCTCTCCAAATTAGAGTCCCAGTCTTTTCAGTCTCTCCTTGGCTGCTCCATCACCTTGGTAATTTATCTGACCGTCTCTTTACCCTCCCTGATTCTCATGAGTGCCTCCTGAGATGTGGAGCCCTCAAGAGCTTGCAGTACACCGTACAGGGCACACTAAGGTTTATACAAAAGCACAATTCTGTCCTCTGCCTTGTCCTCACCCTCCTGGTTCTGCTGGCTTTTGAGCTGCTTTTTAGCTGCTGCATGGTTTGAGCAGAGCAGATGCCAGAGCTGGCAGTGGTGGCCACGACGCAGCTCCTGAGCTGTTTCGGCTGATCCGGTTTTCATCTGTTCCATGGTTTGGAGAGAGCTCCGAGCTCTGTGCTTGCTGCGCTGCAGGAGTGGCAGGGAGGTGACTGCAGGAAGGATGCTCCTGCCTTTGGGCCATAACTTGTCACAACCTCATCCAGACACAGCATGTCTGGACCATGCACCAGGGCTGCACGTACGTTCTTAAAATCCCACAGTTCTTTCAAGATGTAAGAAGTGCACAAGTAGCGACGCGTCACACTTAGAATTTCCCCAAGTCCATTTTATTACACTTAACCTTAAAGGTTAACAACCTCATTGTTTTGTGATTGAAAATCTTTCAAGCAGGAAGCACTAAAAGACTTTATTTGATAGGAGTAAAGGTATCTGAATTCTTTTCTGCTGTGAAGGAGGAAATGAGAGGAGATCTACAGTTGAAAATTACATGCAAAACAGAACTAATGCTACTTTTGTTAGAAATTTTTCATTATAATCTCAGAAGTGTAATTCAATGTCCTGTGTCTCTGCTTCTTCAGTCACAAGAAAAGGAATAAATAATTTTTTGCCCCCGGGAGTAGAGTTAGGCTAAATCTTTTTACACTTTTAAAGTGGTTTTGAGTGTTTACTTGCTGTGCAAACACAAGGTTTGCTAATGCCATCCACCATGTGTTGCCATATAAAAGCTTCAGAGAGGAAGTAAGCGAGTTAAGAAAGTCTGAGCTGTCAAAATATTTGTTGCAAGGAGTTCTCATGTTCTTTCCAAGTACAGTTCGTTTTCTACTGTAAGCATATTTCTGCCTGCTTTGTTTAGCATTGAATTCTGCACAACTTTGTGTTGCAGAGCTCTAGGCTAAAATGCTTTGTGACAGATAGCAGGCCATTTGATTAAACCCATACCAAGAATTTAAAATTTCACTCTTTTTTTTAGTTTTTAATCCCTGCACTTACACAAATATGAGAATGAAGAAATAATGTATTAGAAAGGACATCTAACAAAAGGGCACAAGTATTTAGCACTTTTTTGTTGTTCAATTCAGAAAATTTTTTGAACCACAAATGTTTCTCAGTGAATGGCTTAGAGCTGCCATTTGCTCTTAACTGTCTGCTATTTGTCTTCAAACTATGGCCAGACAGCTTAGTAGTTTTAAAATGCTATTAGACGTGCTCACAGATACTAGGATCTAAAATCCTTGCATTTATCATAGTTTGTGTTCATTTTCAGTGCTGTAAGATGCACAATTTGATCTCTCACAATAGCAAGGCACATTCAAATGACCTCCAACATATACTCCAGAATTCCAAGTATTACAATTTGGTGTTCAGCAGCATTCAATTTTCTCTCACAGTTGCACTCTGTTTCACCTTGTAATTTTGCAGCTGGTGGAAGAGGGACTACTGTGATACCTCCTGTAACATAAGCACATGTCCACAGTCACAGCTTTACCTAGAGATTTGCTGATTGGGTCCTTTTGGGAAAGCCCAGCTAAGGCAAACAAATTATTATTGACAACTCTGCATTGTTTCAATAGCAACATGAGCACCTACCTCCAAATCAAATGGAAATGGAAATTTGGACATATCCCAAACTACCAAAGCTACAAACATTAAAAACCTGATGCCCAGAGCACAATTTTACAACCCTAAGACAAATTTCCTATGCATCCAGAACATGTTCATAGGACAGGGAGCTGTCTATGCAGGTTTATACCTATTCTGTTTTTACTTTGATTTACCCCACCAGACCTTTACTCCAGTGAGTCATCCTGATACCTTTAGTAGAATGACTCACTGAAGTAAGGTCAGCAAGTTCCCTGTGCTCTGATTGAAGGGCAGGAGGTATTTTGCAAGCAATTAAACTTCCATGAGCACAGTCAAGTCAGAGGGATGTTTTCTCAGCAGTTGCTGAAGTACTTCTGAAAAATTTCCATTTACTGGATCCACAAAACAATGAAGTCACAGGGGATTTCCCCATGGCCTGTGATAGGCTTTGGATTAGGGTTGTGTAAGCAAAGTTGCTATAAAATATTTTAAAGACTTAAAATATGGATGCCTAGTTTGAGCAATTTCAGAAAGACAGTTTGTGAGTTACAAAATGAAAGCTTGATTCAAGAAATGGGTTTAAATAATAGGGATGTTGTTGAACACAGGTTAAAATAGTGCAAACAGCTCATGAAGCAGGAATTTCCATTGTGAGAAGAAAGGAAGGGAGGGAGCAATATTGACAGAGTTTGGCTAATCAGGAAAAGCCCAGACCTAGTAATACAATCAAGGAAGCAAATCCACTCCTCAGAAAGTCCAGACCTAAAAGAAAACCTGCATCAGTCAGCAGAGTTATGAAAGGTGATTTAATAAAACATTGAATTTGTTCTCCTGGAAGGGCAGGAAATAAGCCCTGTGATAGCGGATATTAAAGTGATACCACCATTGCTTTTCACTGAAAGCTGGGTCTGTCAGCATTTGCTTTATTTTGCTCATTCCCCATTTTTCTTGCAATAGAGGGTTCTGCAAACAAAGTGCCAAAGCACGAGTGTGTTCCTGTGTAAGTCAGGATAAATTACAGTCCATGTTACACAGACGTGGAGCAGTGGCAGCACGTGGCAGTGTTATCACTCCATTTATCTCACACGTTTTTCCTTGAAGGAGCTGAGGTCTGAGGTTGAATTGGAGATCCTGGGAGAGACGGAAGGGCTCAATCTCTCCTTCACGGCCATCTGTAACAATGGGACCTTTTTTCCACATCAGAGGAAATGCTCTCATGTGAAAGTGGGAGATACGGTAAGTGAAGAAGGTATTCTCCTAAGTTCATGTAATTTACGACGCCTGGGTAGAGTTCGCTCTTTATTAAACGATCTTCGTCCAAAAAAGTTAAAAAGCAGGCAGTATCTACGACCCTCTTCCTCTTTCCTCTGCATGCACTTCCTGAGCACCCTGCAGAGTTCCCTGTGCTCCCAGCAGCTCCCATTCTCTCTTCCAGGTCTCTTTCAACATGACCGTAAGTCTCTCTTCTTGTGAAAAAACCAGAAGGCTTATCAAGATAAAACCTGTGGGGCTCAGCGACATGCTGGAGGTGGAAATCCAACCCCTCTGCAGCTGCAACTGTCAGGCCAAGGCGGAGAAGAAGAGCCCCAAGTGCAGCCAAGGGAAAGGCTCCCTGGAATGCGGGGTGTGCGTGTGCAGCCCCGGGTACGTGGGGCCGCGCTGCGAGTGCCACGAGAGCTCCCTGGGCGCCAGCTCCTGCAGGGGCCCGGCCGAGCACAGCTCCTGCAGCGGGAGAGGCGACTGCTACTGCGGGCAGTGCCTGTGCCACCCGTCCCCCTACGGAAAGGTCTACGGGCCCCGCTGCGAGTGCAATGACTTCTCCTGCCCCAGGCACAGAGGCCTTCAGTGCGCAGGTACGGAGCCTCAGGGCCGGTCTCCGTGTCCGCACCTAGGGCTTTATGGGCTCACCCTTAGCTGGGAGCTTTGTCTTTTCAGCATGTATTCAGTAACAATCAATTCTGTGAGAAGAGTTACTAGTTATGAATGGTCTTTAGACTTAAATACTTTCGGCTATGCCATTATGTCTCCTGCCAGGAGACACGATCTGCACAGAGGACTCCAGTAAAGAGAATGGAGCTGCAATGGCTCCCAGCCAGTCTAAGCAAAAATCTGATCCTCTGGCTTAAAACTGCAGATTCTGGGAGAGAAAGAAAGATGTTTGGAAGAAGAGTTGGAGAGAGCAAAATATTTTCTGTTAAAGAGAATAATTTTAAAGATCATCCTTCAGATTATTTTTGAATTATCAGTGACTGATTTGAAGCATAATAAATGTTTTTCCAGGCAATGGTGACTGTGACTGTGGGGAATGCAAGTGCCACAATGGATGGACTGGTGAATACTGTAATTGCACAACTGATACCAGCACCTGCATTGCTGAGGATGGGACACTGTGCAGCGGCAGAGGTGAATGCATCTGTGGCACGTGTGCTTGCACCCATCCAGGGGCTTCGGGCCAAATGTGTGAAAAGTGCCCTCTCTGCGGTGACCCCTGCAGCTCCAGACGGTAATGTGCTGGCTTTAAACCTCTGATGTTTATATCATCCAGGTACCTATTTCCTATACTGCCTCAGCAGTGTGTTTTCTGCCATGTCTGTAAATGGGATTTACAGACCAAACCAAAGAGCTTCTTTGTACTGTAAGGTGGGTAGTCACAACTCATATATCAACCATTGCATGAGCATTACTCTTGTTCAAAAGGACTTCATTAAGTGAACTTCAAGCAGCACAGGTAAAATTTTACACTTTCATTGGTGGATGTACAGCTAATCAGAATGGTGGCCTTATCTGACATTTACATGGCCTCACAGAAAAATTTTGCATTTGTATTATGATTCTCATACATATGAATAAGGTCATGTTGTCCACTCAAGCTTCACACATTCACAAATTCATAGTCCAAACTCAGTTAAGCTTGGCTAAATTAAATGGGTGTAAGTATAATAAACTAGACAATAGTCTGGGAATGAATAAGTGGGTAGCTGTATGTCATGTATAAGTGGATGATAAATTGATTGTAAGTGGTGAAATGTCTTCTGTCCACTGAGCATACTCAATTTATGTAGCTTTCCTGCTGTGATGGAAAGTACCTGCTATGGTGCATGACAGGAAGAGCACCCAAAAATATGCAGGTTGTGAAGATGACCACTCTAAGTACACCATTGCTCATGCTTGTATTACATGAGCTCTTGTAGGGCTACAGTCCAAATGAAGCAGTCTTCAGGAGAAATTTAAGCTAGAAGTTGGGTTAGGCCTCACGGAACACACTATTAATGACCCTGGCTTTGCTTTCTGAGTGCTGAGCAGTTTAGGTTGCATTATTCACAACAAGTTTCTGTCTCCGTATTCAGAGACCCATTTCTCTCCAACACTGTATTTTCATACCTATCATTGCAGTCTACAGTGTATCTGAGTGAAAATTTTAAGATTAATTCATCGACCTCTTTCTAAAGTGCTAAATTTGCCCTAAGAAAACTGAGCCTCTCGGTATGTTCAAAGAGAATTTCTGCATGCAACTGCTCTAAACAAAATGGACAATGCTGCTGCTTTGCTCTGCCCAATTTGGCAAAGAATAAGAAATATAAAGTTACATGATAGGCATTACATTAACCCATTTAAACATGTATACTGTATGCAGTGTTGGACCTTCTCTTTCTGTTTCAGTGTCTTCCCTTGCTGAAACGCAGGGCACAAAAAGCCAAAAGAGAGAGAACACTGGGAATGCCTGGGTAGGGTAACTGAAAGAGCTGAAAGACCAGGTCAGAGGGGATGGAGATCAAGGGCAAGACAGCTGAGAAAGAGAGCGTAGCATGAGAAACATGGTGAATATGACAAAACCACCACCAACACTGAATTTATCTCAATGAGATAGAGGCTATCCCATTACCCACTCACTTTTACGATTCACCATTTCCAGAGCAGTGGATAAGGTCATCTCCATCCTCTGAAGATAAACTCAGCAGCCTCAGCTTATTCCCATGGATATATGTAACTCAGTGTAACAGGAGATAGCCAGGGGTTTGTTTGGGTTTTGGTTTTTTTTAATGTTTTATTGCAGTTCTCATCTTCCTTTTTCCTTTTTCCTCTCCTCTCATTTCCTTCCTTTTTTTTTTTTTTTAATTTTTTTTTTTTAAATTTATTTATTTATGGGGTTTTTTTTTAATGAAGTCAGTCCTTCAGGCTGCTTCTCATAGTCTCAGCCACTCAAATTGGCAGAAGCTACTTATGAAAAATCAGCAAACACGTTTTTTACATAGAAATGTTCATATATGAATTCTGTTTGTTGTTTTATTTTTCATTAATAAACCCTGGATTTATTAAAATCCTCACTGAATTTACAGGGAGATTTCTAAAGGAATTAGTTAGACTCTGCTTTTAAATAGTATTTCAATCATTCCACCACTGAATAAAAAAATAATTTTCCTGTAAGTTTCATTAGTATAATTAGGATCTAAGCAATTCCTGAGACAAGTAATCATATTCAAGAGACAATTGTTGAGACACCTGAAAGTGTTTCAATGCATTATTCAATAGACTTACAACAAAGGCAGACTCATCGTAGGTGCCTCAGCTTGGTCTCTTTGAAGTCAATTTCAGATATTGTTCATCTGATAGGAATTCCTTCAGCTGGTATTTAGTGTGAGAATATTTCGTGTTCAGAATTTTTTTTTTTATTATTTCTGAAGATGAATGTTACATGTGAGTAACCACATGTCTTTGATAGACCTACATGAATAATGTTGCCTGGGGTTCTGTCTGGTAGCTAACAAACTGGGAGAGAATAGAGGACAAGACAGAGCTTATCCACAATACCTTTATTCAGGTGGAGGTTTTTTGTTTGGTTTTGTTAGGATTTTTTTGGTGGCAGTGCCTATCATATTCCTGAGAAATGCTGTATCCATAGCAGAAGACCTTTATTTAGCTGCTTTTTAAAATGCAGATGCACACATACTGGCTTTTGTATTGTTGCTTTGTGGCAGGCAGAGATTGATGAGCTGCTGAATTATTTTCCACAGGAGCTGTGTGGAATGTCACTTGGCTTCCGATGACAAGTCACTGGGAGATTGCAGTGAAAAATGCAAATTGGTTGATGCAACTGTCAGCATGGCAAAGGGTTGGTATACTCAGTCTTCCTTTCTTGTGTGTGTGTGATAGCAGGAGGTTCCACTTTCAGTAATTTTATATTTGAAAGTATCTTTGTTTTTCTGCTGTGGAATTATATTATGGGTCATAAGGGAATTACTGTCTGTGGTTCTTCTGAGGCAAGTAGGAAATGCAGAACATGGCTGGTGTAACCCTTCCAGGTAATTAACTCACTGGATCGTGCCTATTTTCTAAGTAGTTTATGCAGGAAAGTATAGAATTTAATAGATACCAGTCCCTGAAAATCAATGATAGAGGAGAGTTCCTTTGTTTAAGTTATGCCTGTACCATGAGTTCCAGTGGGGCTTCTTCAGCCATGCAAATACAAAACCTGACTCCAGTCCTTAGGCACATTCTTGGTTACAGCTGGTGACTACATACAGCCCTTTAACCAGTGGCAAAGACATTTCTTGTGTTCCAAAAGGCTAAGAACATCTTTCAACTGTTTGCTCTAATTCAAAAGTGCCCTGCATGAATGGAAATTTCTGGAATAGGAATTAATCTTGACTAAAATAATACTATCAGGGAAAAAACCCAACAAACACCACCATGATCAAAAAGAACAAAACCAAACCTTTAAATCAAAAAAATGCTTTCTTTTTTTGCTTTTTTTTTTTTTTGCTTTTTTTTCTTTAAAGGAAGGTGCCTGCTCAGCAGGCAGCCTATATTTATTCTTGTGGCAATTCTAGACCTAACCCTATAGCACAAGCAATTGTTAAGTAAGGCAGGACTTAGGCTGGTTACATCCACATCACAGATGTACCATTAGCTTTAAACAAGACAAATGTAAGAATGAGGATGGCAATGCAGAATCCTGTGTGCATGTCTAAGATTTGTATCTGCCAGCTCTTGGAAGCCTATCCAGAGCTGTGTGCATGCAGAAATGCCACTGATGTACATCCTTCCAGCAAAGTTACACCTTTTGCTTTTGATGGTAATACTTCAGTATTTTTTTATAAATATAAAAATATCTTAAATATATATATATAAGCACTTCTATTGTATCTCTTAATTTAGTAAAGTTTTCAGGTTGCTTTTGCAAGGTGGTAGATATTTATATCTAGGAATATATAAAACATTGTACTTTCAAATATAATGAATGATAATCAAGAGCAGAAATGCCCTTTTATATGGGTCTGTTCACATACACAGGTCACAGGAATATGAACATGACAATATCATCTCCTATTCCTGCATAATTCCTTTCTTTCATGTCCTGTGCTTCCCTGATTGGGACAGTCAGCTACTTCTTAGATTTAAAATTTATTCACAGCAGTTACTGCAACCTTCATGTTCCCATCCAGATGCCTCAGAACAAACAAACAAACAAACAAACAAACAAATGAAGAAAGAAAGAAAGAAAGAAAGAAAGAAAGAAAGAAAGAAAGAAAGAAAGAAAGAAAGAAAGAAAGAAAGAAAGAAAGAAAGCAGCTGTTACAAACTGTTTCATCTGAAATGCTTGTGTAGCCTCATTAAGAAGTCCTGAAAGAAAAGAAAAAAAAAAACTTTAAAATAACAGCTAAAAATAATCATAGAATAAAAACTACTACCTGAACAAAACCCACCAATCTGCAAATGGTATAACTAGCACACCACATAATATGTAAGACAGATTATTGAGCAACTTCATGGGGTAGTATATTTCTTTCTGGCTTGTATTTTAATTTTTTTAATGCTTCAAGGCTTTTGGGGAAAGAAAAACTAAAAGCTCTAGGTTAAATAAAACATTAGGACTTCAAAAATTTTGTTTCTCTTTTGCACATGGATGTTGCAATACAATGACTGGAAGTGTGGAGCAACAAGAAAGCGTGGGCTTTACATTTTCCTGTTTCCTGGGAGTGCCCATTTTAGGTTCTGAGTTCTGGCTTTCACCTCCCTGCTTTGATTCTGGATTTGCCAGGGGGTTCTTCTCCTGCTCCCCAGCAGGAGGTCAGGTCAGCCCAGGGATCTGCCAGGGTATGGGGTGTCCAGAAGCTCTGAAGGTGCTGATGGCTTCATGTTTACTGGGCTTATCTCCACAGCAAGTATCGCTCTTGAATTTTATTTTCATTCACTTTTAATACTTGAACATTTAAATTAGGCTAATCACCCCTTTGTCACATAGGTGTGAGAGGAGCTCTCCTTGCTCTACTCACTATGCAAGAGGAACCAAAATTCCTAAAAGGCATCTCCTGCCACCACCCCAGCCACAGGGCACCAGGCTGCTCCTGCCCCAAGTCCAACAGGGAGAGTTACACTTTCCTTGGAGAACCTAAGTTTTTCCTACCCCATAGTGCTGATGCCTCACAAATTCCCAGAGCAGCAGCAAAGTGGGTACTGGAGGCTGAATAAACTTCTGTATCAGCGCTGCTCTGTCATGAGTCAAAGTGAGCTGAACTCTGCTCAAAAAAAGCATTTTGTTGAGCAAAAGGCAAACAAGAAAGGGCATAATGACATTTAAATTTACAGTCAACATATTTGTTGTTGAATCTTTTATAAATGTATCTGTTAGGAAACAGTCTTTCATGCTTTGAGTCTCCTGCTTGCCACTGTTACCCGATTCCTCCTTCAGTGTGACTCCAGTTATTTCAAATATAATTTAAATTACCAGAGTTAGGCTGCAGAAGAATGTGATGATTTGCTGCAGAATGCAGAAAATTACACAGATGTAAATTACAGGAATTTATCTACCTAGGCAATTTTTTATGCTGATGAACTGCAAATAACATATGCAGTTGTCTCTCTTTAGTGATCCCTCATTCTAAAAATAACATCAGGTAAAAAAAAAAAATAGCTAGCCATAAGCTGGATTCTGAATAGCTTGTACTGGCATCTTTGCTTTCGTTACTACATCATTTCACATAATCATTATCCTGCACCCCTTGGTTTCAATGTATGACATTAAATAAAAAATTACCATTTAAAAATAACTAATCTATGTGCAGTTACTGCCTTCTGGATGATATTCGGTACATGCTTGCAAGTTTTTCTCCATTTTCAGGATAGCTAACAACTATTCCTTTTTTTCCCTCTTCATAAGCAAGTTAATATTTTGAATCTGCTTGCTTAAAAGAGTTGGGAAAGTACAAACATTGCAAAACTTTTGACAGTGTTACTGGAACTGTGACATGCCAACAAGAGCCATAAGTCTGCAGCTTGTGGCCCTTCTAACAAAACCAAATCTTGTTAAATCAGCAGGTCTAGGCTGCCTGTCCCCTTTCCTCTGCCACCAAGGACCAGCAACAGGTTAAATACAAGGTTCAAATGAAGAGCAGGCTTCCATTAAAATCCAGCCAGCTAGGGCTCTCTTCTTATAACAAGCAGAGAAAAGGACTGGAGGGTAGTCCATACTTCCATATTTTCTATTGGTGTTTAATAGTGTTTTCTATAAGACCAAATCTTATGATAATAAGCAGTACAGGGAAGAAAAAATAGAGCAAGCACTTTTTTTTTAATGTAGTGTACATGTCTTTAAAATGCTCTGTTCTTGTCTGATTTATATTCAATTGCTCTTCATATTAAAGTTTGAGGACATTAAGATTTTTAGCACAATTGGTTATAAACTTTCAGTAAGAATTTTGAATGGGTAGAAAATAATAGTCAGTGGCAATTATTTTAAAGAAATGTTTGAGAAGCCTACTGTTTTTCTTTCTTCTAAAAATAAATCCTAAGAAGTAAAATATATTGAAAAGCATAACTAGATTTCCAGTGATACTTAAAGCATAGACTATATGAAAATACAAACATTCAGCCCCAGAGGTATTATTGCACACAGGTATAAAGTATTTTTTCTCTGTAAAATATTGTATTATAGTTACACTCCAAGTGATGACATTTCTGGCTCTGCACTTATACTCTCACTTTTTGGTTGCCTTATTTGCTTTACATTGTCCCTCAAAGGCAGATTCCTTCTGTCTCTCTGTTCCCTTTGAGTGAATTTTTCTCAGCTCCCCTGTTAGGAATAACCTGAAAGGAAAAAATGGCTTAAATTTTTGTGTAATCAACAGTAAGCGGAGGGACGAATAAATGGGGTCAGACTGTCATCTCAGATCACTTTGTCTGGAATCCTGTTACAAAAATCCCAGAATGGCAGTTTTTTGTTATTAATCTTTATTTACTCTTGTAACAGTACTGGACACACAGTGACCTTTGAGGGGCCTGCTGTGTAGGAAATGAATGGCAGCCCTTTTAACAGCATCCATAACTGCTTGATGGATGTATTTCTACCTCTGAAACATGAGCTAGACGTGGCAGGAGTAGCTGCAAACCAAAGGAACATACTTTGTTTCACTGGTTACTTTCTCCCATAATTTGGGGCTATTACATTTCCTAGACAGCTGCCAGTTAAGTCTTGGAAGCACTTCCAATTCATTGAAATTCACAGTATAATAAAGTAACAAGGTGCACTAGATGGTCAGTGCAGATTGACAACATCTGGATATAAGTGAAAAATCAGAAACTAAACAAAATTTGGATTGCAAGAAAAGCCATTCAATTTTGTAGAAATTCTGAGAGTATTTCTGCTCTTGCCTTTCTCTGTTTACCATCTGCAGACAAAGCTGTGACAAACATGATGCCAGCAGTCTCTCCGGTTATTAAAGGTTAAATTTCATTTGATCTGATGAATTACTTTTTTCCTTCCCTCTGCAGATTATTCAGAGGATAAATCCATTTCCTGCTCTTTGCAGGGGGAAAATGAATGTATAACCACATTTCTACTGGCTGTGGATGAACAGGGAAGGACAGTCATTCACAGCATAGAACAGAAAGGTAAGCAGCAAATATTGGGTTTTGTTGGTGAAATTTGATTTAAAACCACAGACAAGGTTAGTGATCCAGAAGCAGAGCTCTTTGAAGCGGCACATCACCTCCTTGTGTTTGTAGCTCTTCTCTGCCCAGCTAAGGAGCTCCTCAAGTACTTATTTAATACAGTGGTGACATAAATACTTGGCCTTTCATGAAAAATGGGCAGAATGATCCTTGGGCTGTAAGAATAAGTTAATTTTTTCAAAAGCTTGTACAGTTCTAAGAGGATGACACCAAACATCATTTGCATTATATGATAAAACTATAATTCACTTTGAAATTATTTCATAGTAATACTTCTTAGATGGACAAATGTTCAAATAACTGTCTAATTTGGGATACCTGATGAAATTCTAAAATGTATTTATAATTCTTTTTAATATTGCAGTATCATAGAATCATAGAATGGTTTAGGTTGGAAGGGACATTATAGTTCATCTAGTTCCAAGCCCTCTGCCACAAGCAGGGATGCTGCTCTCAGAGCCCCATCCAACCTGGCCTTGGACACTGCCAGGGTTGAGGCACTCACAAGTTCTCTGGGCAGCCTGTTCCAGTGCTTCACCACCCTCAGAGTAAAGAATTTCCTTCTAATCTAAACCTATCCTCTTTCAGCTTAAAGCCATTGCCCCTTGTCCTCTCACTTGCCCTTGTAAAAAGTCTTTCCCCAGCTCTCCTGTAGCCTCTTTAGGTACTGGAAGGTGCTCCAAGGTCTCCCTGAAGTTGCCTTCTCTCCAGGCTGAACAAGCCCAGCTCACTCAGCCCATCCTCATGCAAGAGTTGTTCCAGCTCCCATTAAGTTTTGAATATTTTGCAAAACTAACAGATATAGAACAGATCTCTATGTCCTTCCATTTAACATCAGTTCTTCATTTACAGCTCTTTCATTACTGATTTTTCAATCTCTTAATCAGGTAGGACAGGAGAGAACACTGACACTACTTCTCAGCAGCCAAATAGTTTCTCTTCCAGGGAATTTCCAGGAAACAAAGACGTCTTCATACTAAATGTTAGTTATGTTTTCAGCAAAGCCATGCAGTTTGTAACTTCCTTCTGTTTCCACAAATGGAGTTTATTTTGTTAAGCCTTTGTGTAGCCTTTCTCAAAAAAAAAGTGAGAATTGAATTGATTTTACTGCACATAAAAAAGCAGCTCCTGCCATAAGAACATTAGTCTGGTTTTATATAGTTTTCTAGTACAGCAAAGGTGCTTGTAACAAAGTAGTACTTAAGAAGCACACCTCTTAAACTACACATCTAAATCCCTAAGATTCAAGAATTTAAAGGTAAGGTTTTATCTTTATTAAACACTTTATTATGCATTTTAAGTAGATTAAAAAAAAAAAAAGTCTTACAGAAGGTACAATTCATTGACCTCTATGTAATGGCCCTCCCACAAGTCTACAGTAACCAGTTTCACTGTCACCTGCTCTTCTGCCCCTGGGCCTTAAAATGTGAACTGCGATGAGACCTCAAGAAATTCTCTAGAAACACAATTTCATTCATGGAACTGAAGTCAATATATGGCACCAGTAGGCAGAATACCAGCCTACTGCTTAAACCAGAGCCCCTCAGAATTAGTAAACTGAGGCCATTAAGCAAAAACAGATTGTGAAATGCAATCATGTAAGACAAGCCAAAATGAAAGGAATTTTTTAATGTTCTGAAACCATGGTTAAGCAGAAAATTTTGTAAAACAGTAGTGTTCACTAACTTTCATAGACAGTACTTTCTGATATTAAAATAAGCTAACTTCGGGTTTTGGTGAAGCAACAATTTCAGTTTTAATTCTGATTCTCTGAAATATTTTATCATAAAATTTATTGCAGAACTTGAAATGCAAAATTCCTTCCAATTGCCCAATCCAACATTTTCAACAAATCTGAAGGAATTTTTTCCTCATTGTTTTCATGAGAGAAATGCAGTTTCCTTTATTTTATCAATATCATTGGTGACTTTACCCTGATATAGATCTCACTAGAAACTTTTCTTCTGCAACCCACTGGATATCAGTTAATTGAACTAGAGCTCCAGCCATAACATTGTGGAACTCATAATTTTGTTAACTCAGACCTGTTTTTTATAATTCTCTTGAAACAGATATGAAATCAATTTTCTGACTTTTCAGAATCTGTGTCTGTAACGAGCAGCTGCTAATTGTCATGGTAAAAGAGCAGTGGAATAAGTTAGCAAATAATTTTAAAAAACATTTTAATACAACATTTTTCAGCTGGTTTCACAAATCTTTTAACAAGCTAGCAGAAGAAAAATAACTTGAACTTGAAAAAAAAGGCATGCCCAGCTCATGGCAAATGAGAATCTCAGCATATCTCTTGGCTGTTTTTAATTGCCTAAAATTTATTGATTGGTTATCCACAGTCATAACTGTTTTTATTTCCACAGATTGTTCACAGCATCCAAATATCCCAATGATAGTGGTGGGTGTCACCCTTGCTATCCTTCTTATTGGCATTGTTTTACTTTGTATATGGAAATTACTGGTGTCAGTTCAAGATCGAAAAGAGGTGGCCAAGTTTGAAGCAGAAAAATCAAAAGTTAAATGGCA
This sequence comes from Aegithalos caudatus, assembly GCA_013389925.1. Taxonomy (NCBI): domain Eukaryota; kingdom Metazoa; phylum Chordata; class Aves; order Passeriformes; family Aegithalidae; genus Aegithalos; species Aegithalos caudatus. The sequence continues at coordinate 253,684 of WEIU01003336.1, forward strand.
AACGGTATGTGAAATACATTGATTTTATACAAGGTTCTTTAGTTTGGTTACATGATGCACAAACTGCCTTTAAAATTCTGGGTCTTGATTTTGGTCTTTTAAATGGATAGATTTTGCTGGTACATTTTTGCCACATTTAGTATTCTATAAAGGAGAATATGATTCTGTAATGGATGAAAATTATCTAGTGTTTCATCTCCTGGTTTAATTTCTTCCACATGTAAGAATGTGTAGATAACTGGTTTTTATTAATTGTTTTTAATTAGTAGGCAGTCTCTGATTAATTCTAACAATGCTGTCATCTGTCTGTATAATTATCCAAGGTGTACCCCTCTGCCCAGAAGCAGAGCTTTAGGAAAGGGAGGTTATTCCTGTCTCTGTCTCGATCCAAGCCCACTCCCCCTGAGCAGAAGTGAATGGAACTGTCCCAAATGCAGGGGAAAGGACAGAGAAATCCAGGCCTTGTTTTCTATCTATAGCTCTGAGCATCTAATGTAAGCTTAGACCACATGTTCCCTTTTCTTCTTTCTTTTCTGCCCTTGACTTTTTTGCCCTTTTGCAAAAGCTTTAGGACTTCTGAGGATCTTTTCAAAAAAAGCATGCTGAGTAAACATTTCTGGCGGGTGTCAGGACAGGCAATGTGTTCACGTGGCTCCATTCTCCTACAAAGTCCTGTGAATGCAACTTTTTCCAAGAATTGGCACTGTCAGCCTTTCAGCTTTTGACCTGGGAAAAATCACTAACTTACAGGCAAGGCCACCTGAGAATGTTTTCTTGATCCTCCAGGAGAGCTAGGTGTGATAAGAGGGAAGGGAAGGATACAGTTGATAGAAGCTTTTTAATTTTCTGTCACAAGAGGAAAGGATAGGAAGTGATTGATGAGAGGCCAGGATGAAAAGCTCAGGTGAGACTTGCCCTTCTCCCAGCACACAGTATTATATTGCATGTGACAAGAGCACCATGACAAGTCACATCTAACTGCTGAGACACTCTCTGTGGTTCTATAATGGTCCAGCTGCCAGACTTGATACACAAATTGTACTGGACACATTTGATGAGGTATTGTTTGATGATGTGCATTACTGCTGTGAAGGAAAGCATGTTTCTGACCCCAGGCTGGTTTGCGCTGCCTGAATTCAGATCAGTATGAATTTCAGTGGCTTTGAACGTAAGTAAGCTACTGAAAGCTATTCTAAAGTCCTCAAAGATACATTACTTCTATACAAACATTGTGTGACTCCCATTTAATCTATTTTTGTTTGGGTATTTTTGTTTATTTGTTTGTTTTTGTTTTTTAGGAAACAAATCCACTGTACAGAGGCTCAACAACCACTTTTAAAAATGTGACTTACAAGAACCAAGATAAGCAAAAAAGGCCCATGGCTGCAGATTTCTATTAGCACCTCTGACACTACAACCTTAGTTTTACTGGCAGGAATTCTAAACAAAAACTTGTTTCTTCTTAGCTGATTATGTGATATTTGTTTGCAAGTTGCAGTGGTATAATCATTCCGTTAGGAAAGATATATATTGTGTTGGGACAAATAAAGATAACATATTAGTAGTAAAGGTTAGTAGAAACATTTTTTATAACAATCCTTTATTTTTAAAGCCCCCATCTTAAAAAAATGGCATCACAAATAATTTTGTCTTGAATACTGAGGGTCATAAATTATCATGTAAGCTTATTTTTTGTTAAATTAGATATATACAGTGAACTTTATACTACTTTGTTCCTACACACAATCCCATAAATAAGTGTTTAGGAATGTATTTGTATCAGTCTATTTGGTGGGCTGGTTTAAATTTGGAAAAGATAATTTTTTTCATGAATGCAGTTTATACTACTGAGGATTGAGCTTTCTCATATCACCTGTGTGACTGAATAGTTTCTCACCAGAAAAAAGTAATGATATTGCTTGTCTTCTGTAAATGTACATTATACAGAAACATTTCTTCTCTAATTCTTTCTTGTCCTGTTTCTCTCTTTCCTTTTCCTTGTTGCTCTTTGATGTTCTTTAAGGACCTAGGCCCTGGGATTATCTCAGGAAAAATTAAATCAAGCCAATCAAGGCTTATTCACTTGCAGTTGTTTTCTGCTCCCTGCACAGACTGCTTTTTTTTTAAATTTCAAACTCTATTAAAAAGGATACAGAGAAAAAGGTAAATATTTGTAAATTGGAGACCCCAGTAGACACATTTTGAAACCAGATTAGCAGAACTCCATTTCACCATTTACATCCTGTAAATAATTTGGGTGCTCACAATACACCTCGCATGCTGGACCATCATACAAAGTGGCTCAGGAGCCCCTTACATGCAGAAATGCTCACACACACAAAGACAGCATTCTTTTGTTGATATGTCCAAAATTGTGAGGTTCTTTCAATGCCCAGCAGCCAAACTACTTATTTTTGTGCAGAATAACTTACTCAGCACTTTTGTGCTGGGTTGTTTGCTTTTCAGTTTGGTTTAGTTTTTTTCCCTAAACTAAACAACAACAACAAAACTCTATGGATTTCACTTCATATTCATTTCCATTATGTTAACGAGGATTTTGAAATCTCCATTTTAGCTAATTACAAATGATTTGCCATAAATTTTTAATTGTAATCTGTTAGCATGCATAGCGCTGCATAAAGTAATTATAAAAGTAGCTAACATGCTGGCATAGAAAAATTACATTGGGCTGTTTTAAGGTAACAATAATGGACTTTTTAATATCACTTTTCAGCTGCACTTTTTGCTACTCTGAAACAGATGTTCAAAATGTACATATGAAGGTACTTAGAAAACTTAGAAATCAACGGTACTTTGACACTGTTACAAACGATCACATACATTCCCTAAAGTAAATAGGGAATTTGATCCGAAAAATATTGATCTGAAAAAGTTGATGTCCATTTTGTAATAAATATTTACTAAGTCTGTGCACCTTCAGTCTCCATATCCTCCACAATTTCTGGAACTGAGACTGGTATATTAGCTAACTCTGACCCATGCCTGTTTTAGGGCCTGATCCAAAGCCTACTGGAGTCAATGGCTACACATGTGGATCTAGTTTCAGTGAAACTATTAGTTTTCATTTACAAAGATTGTTTTGTTTAAACAAACAGGTTAATGCTGTCTGTTAGTGAACTGGAACCTATAGTACATATATCTGTGCAAAGAGAAATAGTATCAGATGCCTTTGCAAAGATGGTGATGCTAGAACCGTGCATTAAGTACAAAATGGTGGCACTGCGATGGGTGTGGTTGAACCAGAACAGATTTTCATCTGTGCTCTGGCATTCCTGCACATCTCATAGCAGAAACTGCACAGATAAAGGCTCACATCTGTGGCCCTTCCAACCACTGGACTCCCACAGACGTCAGTGCAAGTTACGTGTGGGACCAAATCCCATTTCCCTGGCACATAGATAAACTCATGTGATGCAAAGCTGGCCCCTGAATCTCCTCAGATTCCACTTGGGTGAGGATTGCCTAAGGGACTAGGGAAATCTGGATTTCACCCGTTTAGTTTATCTGTTACTCTTTTGTTTCTCATGTAGAAGTCATCAAATGATAAATGTTCTCTGAAAGAAATTAAAATATTTTTATTACTTTTCAAGTAACAAAAATCTATACTGTTTATTAAATACCTTCTAAGTTCTGTTTCTGAGATCTGATTTTGCTGCTCAATATTAGGGTTGAAAGCCTCCTGTAGGCTGCCCATTTCAATATTCCAGCATATCTCAGCCTTCAAATGTTAATAACAAAGTGGTGTTTGCATTTCATATCAAACGCTTGGTGCTCTACATTCCCTGTTCCTACAGATCTCACTTCACAAACCTTCCCACACTCTTCCCATCATTTGTGTTTTCTGATCATGAGCAAAGATCCAATTTGTTATGTTTACAGTCCAATAGCTCCTCCTAACAATCTCCCTCCATATTATCAAAGATGTACAGGAGCCAGGCAGGATCATTTGCAATCTCCCTTCTGTGACTGACCATACTATAAATTTTCTGTGCACCTTCCAAGATGACAGGATGGAAATCACTCAAAAAATTAGGAATTCATCAGAAGGGAGAAAATAGAAGGACTTGGTGAGGAAAATTTCTATTATTGAGGGATATCAAATAACTCAACTCATACATATGAGTTATCCTTTAACAGCATTAATTTAGATCATAAATTTTGACTAAATTCCCATATTTCAAGAACTTTGAAGATCTCACTTGGCATTCACCCTAGAAACGTGAGGGGTATACATCCCTTTTTTGTTAACTCTATCATTTTTATCTTGTAGAATTTGTAAAAAAGTTCATATTTTTCTCTTTTTAAATTTTTTTCTCCACCAATCTATAAGTGAGTTTGTGTGTGGTAAGTGGGATGAAAAAGTCTTTCTGCTGTTTTCACAAACACTGTTTTGACCTCAGGCTGGACCTTGAGAGTGGCCAAAACATTTTTTTAATAGTAACACTTCTGTTCACTAATGAGTTAAATTGAATAGAATAATGATCGTCAGCAATTGTATGATATTTGTATATCTTATACACCCTACAGAATAGTGATTTTGTTAATGTATGTTAAATGGATAATTTTTCATCTGATTTATAAAGGTGCATGTTAATTTGTACTGTAAATGTCCAGATTGCATTCAAGTTGTTTTGTAATGTAAGTAGTGGGTAATGAGTTGGGATACAAGATTCAGGTGTCAAGTGCAATAGTCTCCATGCCTCATCTGCCCTTATGTAGAAGTTCAATTTTGTTTTGCAGTGTGTATAACAGTTATTGCCCTCCAAAACTTATCACACACAATTTAAAAATAAAAAGATGATACAATTTTAGCTTCATCTATTTGAAAGAAACTAGTAAATCATTCAACTTGTTTGTGTAAAAAGGAATTATTTGACCTTGAATAAATATTATAAAATTGAATTATTTTTTATAATACGTTTTATTTTTGTTCATTCTTCATTTTCCATTTTGGCATGTGTCTTTATCACTGTTTTCACAAATCTTAGCAGATTTCTCATGCTTTGGCATGCCCTAGAAATTATTTTCCTCCCCACTCTTAAAAGAAGACAGCACATGAAATTTAATGTCTAGATTCTTTTCATTTGTGATCCTTTTGCTTTTCAAGGAAATGACTTAATAGATGAATATTGCAAGCAGCCTATTTCTGGAACACTGATTGATGGCATATGTCATTCTTTCTTTCTTTGGAACTAGATGATCTTTAAGTTCTCTTCCAGCCCAAACCATTCCATGACTTTTTTCGTACAGATCCCTAAACTGCACAAGTTGCTTCAAGCTAAAGACCCACCCATTCTGTCAGGGTAACAGCAGCAATATATTTTTGGAAATACACAACAAGGTGCATATTTTCTCTTTAGTCCTTTCTTAAATGCTGGTTCATAAATCCTCAGGTATGAGACTGACCCTATATTTGATTTACCAGAAAGCAAAATATTGAAGATTAAAAAAAAAATAAATCTGTCTACTCATTTTTATTGAATACAAAATAAGGTATCTAACACAAGGATTATTTCACCTGAGAAGAAATTGATTAAAGAAAGAGGCAAAGTAAAATTTCTTTAGGTTTCTTCATGCATATATTCTCTAATGAACACAGTAAGTGTTTTTATATTAGCTGTGAGATTTTGGAGTCTAATTTTGGAGCATGAAAGCACAGCTGAGAAAACATGATCAGCTCTTGTGGGAAGGAGTGCACAAGGTGCAAAGACACACCCTTTCCCAACCTGTGAAATCATGTCAGCACTGAGCAAACATTTATGCCCTAGAATTTCTGCAAGCATATATATTTGTTCCAAGTGTTACACCCAGTCAAGTTTTTTTTCCAACTAGACTGATAGTACTCTGTTAGTGGTTGTCTGTTCTTCCTGAATTGTTCACAGTCTTCTAGTAAATCTAGAGTGTAATATGAATAGCTTTATTTGGGAACACATTAGGCATTCTTTTGATGGCAAATCTTTGCAAAAACTGCTTCATTCTTCTATTGATTTCACAGCAACAGTACTAACAAGAATGGCAAAAAAATGACTGTGTTACATTGAAGAATGAATGACACGGCAGGTATGGTTTTGCCAAGGATCTCAAACAGAAAGGATAAGGCGAAGAAAGGCTTTGAGAAAAAAAGAGGGATGGGCCAGAGGCAGCGCAGGCCCTATTAGCCATTTATGTTTTATGGCAAGTATTTAAATATTGGATTTTTTCCCAAAATGTCATATCAAATGAACGACATGAATTTTGCCTGCTATTGAATTTGATATAATTGCCAATCAACAGCCAGTCTGACATGCAAGATTTACAGTAAAGGTAAAATTTCTACCTATTGTTAAATCATATACTATAACAAACTATTCTAGACTTGTGCCAAGTCTAGAAGCATTTACTGAGGGAAGAGGGATGGAGGACTTAGAAAGGTAAGGATTCACCTGGGGATTGCTCATGTGGCACAGTAAGAGCCACATAGGTAGTAACACTCTCCATTTCATGCCTGTAAAAGAATAGCTGCTATTTAGCAGAATTTAGAAGCATAAATTCATAGTAATGCTCTTGTCACCCTTTAAAGGAGTTTTTCACTTTGAAAGAGAAGTTTCTAGCCTGAAGCTAACCAGCTAACAAATAAAACTACGAAGTCACATTTAGGAAAAAAAACCACATTCTGACTAATGAACTGGTAATTTACAACTGGGGATTTGATGAACCTGAAATTGGCCAGTACAGGCTGTTCTGTGAGGTCGTGTTACCCAATGTAAGCTGACAGGGACAAAAACTGCAGAGCCTGGTGCAGCAGCAATTACCTGGGAGTATGGGAGACTGGAGTGGTGTGACAGAAACAGACTGGTGGGGCTGCTGAAAGGAAAAAGGGTGTCAGTGGTCATGGCTGGGGTGTGTCAGAGGAGGTAGGGAAAGTGGGAGCAGTGCTTGTAGTGACTGTACCCAGATGCAACATGACTGGCAGAGCTGATAAATGAGAGTAGTTCTGTCCCTGGGGTAAACAGCAAAACTTTTAAGGGAGAGGGAAGGTAAATGCAAACTGGGGAGTGGATTTGAGATGCCTGGGATCTGTCATTTTTCACATCCAAACAAGATGTAGGACAGTGCCTCCAAAAAAGATGGAATTATTGCTTTCTGGGCACAGCTAATACAAGGAATTTGGGGCTTTTTCTTCCTGGGTATCCTCTGGTTTGTTAGACCCACTCTGGCTGATAGGGGAAAAAATGAGACCTGTCTTCAGGCTCCAGATTATGCACAGAAATTACTGTGTGAGGAAGTGCTGAACACATGACACACTGGATCTATGTGTGTGCCTTGCAAAAGCAATGGCTTTGTAAACAAATTGAATTAGTGTGAATTTAAAGACAGCTTTTATTTGTGGATGCAGATCATGAACATGCACTGGATTCATATTTCTGTATAGATCTCACAGAGAATGTGAAGTCTAAGAAATGATAGGAGAAGGAATTGAACATTTGTGTAGAGTACATGAATAGCAAAGGCAGACCAGCTCAAAACAGTGCATATGTGTACGTGTATATGTGTGTGTATACATATGTATATATATATATATGCATAGGTGCATATACATATATATATATATGCATATGTGTATAATCAAAAAGGAAGAGAATAGGCTATTAACAAAGAAATTAAGAAAAAATATTTACAGAAAGTGGGTTCCATACAGAAAATAAAATATAGGAGCCAAATCACTACAGCAAATGCCTTAAAGAAGACAGATACAAAACCCTCCATGCCCAAAAACTGGAAAGTTATACCATTTAATGTGCAAGGTATTATAAGTTGCCATCAAGTCTACTTCAGAAAATGTTGCTAATCATGTTGGTTCTACAAGCCACTGTGCCAGCGAAGATATCTTATTATTGTGAATAAGTAAGTATACCTTAGCTATCAATAGCCAGGTCAGTTCACTTACCTACTTCTTTCTAAGTGTTTGTTTTCTCTTGCTTCTCAAGTCCTTCTACCAAATCATCAGGAAGAAATTTCCCCAAGCTCAGAGGCTTCTGTTTTCCATCCATGTATCATTGAAGTAGATTGAAGTAGACATGAGGGAACAGTCTCAATTGAACTCTGCATTTATTTTTTTTACACTTATGTTCAGATTTATATACTTGTCTGCTATGCATGAAGAACGCACCAGAAATATGCTTTTTTGCAGATTAGAAACCAACCATCCTGTGGATTCCCGTAAAGTTACTCTATTTTTAACCAATAGGTTCTGCTTTTGACTTTCTGCAAGACCGAAACTCAGCCTAAGGGGGGCAGCTCCTGCAAATATTCGACTGAAGACAGAGGTGAACAAAATGGAAGATGGCAATTATTTTTCCCCATTATTTTATGCAATTATTTATGTTTATGCCAAAACATAAAATGACTTCGAGATCAAAGATGACCTAGCTAAAAAGACAAGTCCTCGAGCGGGGTCTGGGGCAGTGGGGATGTTCAGGTACAGGACAGCGAACCTGGGAACACGGACTGTGCTGAGGGTGACCTCCCACCGCCAGTGTCTCTATGTGTTTTCTGGCTCTTTTAAAGATAAAAGTACTTGGGGTACACGCAAGAGAAAGGAGGTGGTTTCAGATGGAAAATAAGGTTATTACAGAGTATTTTGTCCGCTTGAATCCACAGCTCTGACGTGGGCAGACGGCCGGAGCTGCATGAGCGGCACTTCCCGGCGCGACCTCCACCGCACCCCCCCGCAGCTCACGGGGAGAGCCCGCGGGCCGCCCCCCGGGGCCGCCCCTCCTTCGCCGCCGGGGTGGGATCGCGGCTCTG
>WEIU01003336.1:262579-277517 GCA_013389925.1 Aegithalos caudatus
GGGCACAGCCCTTCGCCCCGGGCGCTCGGAGCCTGTGCCCCGTGCGGGGCCGCCGGGCTTCCCGGCCCCGCAGAGCCCCTGCGATCTGCCCCGCTGGCTCTGCTTCGCGTCCTCGCTGCTTCTTATTCCGCTGCCCCTTGCGGTCCTCCGTGCACCCGGAGAGAATAGGGATAGGGTTTTTTTTCTCATTTCCAGTAAATCCCAGTTACTTTCTGTATTATCACATAAGCAATTCTCACTGCTCTTTTGGAGGGAAGGAAATGGGAGGTAAGGAGGAAGGAAATGAAGCTATCTTGTTCGCCTAGTTTTGTTACAGCCGTTTATTCCCGATTAGCTGTGTTGAGTCCGAATAAACAGGAACCTGGAGGTCAGCAATTAGCTCTTCATCTGGAGCTGCACATCAGCTCAAGGCTTCTCTTCTGTGGATATGTTTCTTGTCACCTTGTCCTTGTGTGGAGGGGCCAGGATGTAGAGAAGTGGATCTATTCTAAAGACTTCACCCATTCAGTTTCTAAAGCATGGTCTATATCCTTTCCTCTCTGGGTCCTCTGAGGCCACAGAGCTCCATTGCAGCTCTTCAGCTGCAGAACTTTGGGCACAGACCTCTCCCTGACACCAGGAGCTTTGTAACAAAACCCATCTATGTGAGCAGCTGTAAAATGGATGGTGTAGCTTTGCAAACTGAAAGGAGGTGAGCCTGGAGGCATTCCCAGGCTTGATGTTGCTCCAGTTGTCTCATTGCGCCACTTGAAGACAGAGCTGAGCTGGAGCTCATGGAGCTGTCACTGAGCCTGCCATCTCTCATGTCTTACTTCTGCAGTGAGCTGGCTGTTTCCTGGCAGTCTTCAGGCCAGCACAGCCCTCTTCCAATTGCATTTTGTATGTGGGGAATGGAAACCACATTTAGAAGGGGGCCTCAAGAATTATGGTCTGGTGTTCTTGGCACAAGTTGCCCCAGAATGAAAAAGGGACGTTATTCACAGAGATCATCCAGATGGATTATTTGTGTACACTGGGAAGGAACCTTATCTTTTCTCAGCACTCATTGCAACTCTTAAGGGCCTTACAGATAAAGGCTTTCAAAGGTTGAGAATCTTTCACCTTTGAGTTGTGGTCTCCAGGAAGGTGCTGTATGGGAGATGCATGCTCTGGATATAGACAAACTTTGTCAAACTCGCAATATACATGTGAATCCCAGTGTCCTGGTGAATTAACCTCATTAATCAGTGTTTGCTAGTGCTAACATCCCAGTTTTTCATTATCTAGCAGATTAACAGTGTATTTCCTGGTCAGCAAAGATAAGACTGCTGTGGAAAAGACATACTTTTAGCACGAGAGGCAGAAACTCTTTATGGCCATGTAGATAGAGACAATTGTTTTGCCCATGGAGGATTGAGTTGGATAAGAAGGGTAAAACAGTACAAACTGCATGGAAAACTCAAAAGCAAAGGGCCAATCTGGGTATCAGTCACACTGTCTGATGGGTTTTCAGTGAGCTCAAACACCTGAGAGCTGTAAGAGTTACCATGGGTCAAAGGAAACTTGCTCACTCCTAAGGGGTTAAGGACTTAATGTAGGATAGCTACCAAGTGCTTGAAAGGCACAATTTCATGTATCAGGCTGGTTTTCACCAGCTGCCAGTCAGAAGGGCTTGTTCCTGCTCCATCAGACTGCAATCTCTACAGCCATGGGAGAAACAGCCACTGTTAGTTGTGCCACAATCTGCAGTGCCACCTCTCTGTAAGTCATAATGTGTTCTATGCAGAATCTGTAACCAAAAACCTCACCATAATCTATATCCTTTCTGTTCTGCTTGTTGTATGCACATTATATTGTTGAGCTGATCTCCTGTGTGCCTGTTACACGGCACTGTCACAGTGCTGCTTGAAACATCCTTGTTTTTTAGGGCCACGCTTAAGCTCTATGCACTAAACTCAGCACCTGGATGGACCTCTGCATCTCATATTTTGTTTCTGGGCTATGTCAATTTGAGAGAGATTTTTTATAATCATAGTTAGTGCTATAGTATGATATGTGTAGTGAATTAAAGAAACTTGAAAGTATGCATGGCAGGAATTATCACTGTAAAATTTGAAGGCAAAATGGAAGTGCTGCTCAGGTTCCCAACACATAATGTCCTGAGGCGTGAAATAAATATCTCACATATAATGTGACCAAAACTCCTTGGGTTGTTCACCTTTGTGGATTTCTGAGTGAATCAAGTAGCTGAGTTGTTACAGGCTTATATTTTGCTGATTTTCAGTTCCTCAGCTGCCCTCTTTCTTTTCAGTCTATATGATCAGTTAAACTTTTGCTCCCAAGACATTGAACAGCTGACTTTTTTCAAATACTTATAACATGATATCACATATTTCAGTGAATTTCTATGTGATTCCAAAAAATCTGGGATGTCAGGCTAGCCCCACAACATCTGCTCTTGTGGAGGGTGGTCACAGATGGTTGAACAATATGTATGGAATAGGAAAGGCATACTTTAACCCTTGGCCACCAGTTCTAATGGTATAGATAAATCCTGTTATTTCTGTTGACAATGCAACTTATTTTCTTTCTTTCTCTGTAGTTGTAAAGAATGAATATGGCAGTGTCAGGTTTAAAATATTTAGCTCTTACTTTAATTGCACTCTCCAATCTACATTGGGAATTATTTTACAGCATACAGCATGACTTACTGTATTATATCAACCTTTGCTCCATTATTGTGACCTTTATCTTGGTGACCAGTAGCTTTTCCTTCAAACATGACTGATGGTTTTGGACACCTCTTGACCTCTTGTTTTTGTTTGGGGGTATTTTTGGGTATCCAACTTGAGAAATATTACCTGGTTTTATTTTTGTGCTCTTGCAAGTAGTCCACATGTTTAGAAAAATCAGCTGGCAGTAAATTTAGACCAAGTTTTTGGAGTGTCAGTTATTCTGATGGATAGGTTCAGTTTTCTTCCTAAACAGCTGCAATTAAAATCTTTGTCTTTTAATACTATTTAATCAATTGCAGTATTCTACAGATTGAAAGTTTTTTGTGTTTTCTTCCCCCTACAGATAAAGGGATATTTATTATCCAGAGTGAAAATTCCAGCTTGTGCATTAAAGTGGACAGAGATGACCTGGTTCTGGAAGACTGCGGTCAGCTCTCAGAAAAGATGTTATGGAAATGGGTGTCCAACCGTCGTCTTTTCAACATAGGCAGCAGTACCTGTCTTGGGCTGAGCATCAGCAAGCCAGAGCAGCCACTAACTATGCTTGAATGTGATTCAACTCAGTACTCATTATGGTGGAACTGTGATGGAAAAGCGTTAGTTGGTGTATCAGAGTACAGATTAGCAGTTGAAAACAATAAACATATTGTGGCCAAAAAAGAATCTACTTGCCAATGGAAACAGTATATGTCCTATGATGAAGACCTTTGTGAACACCCATTTCAAGGTAAGAATAAAATTTTGTCATAGAAGCATAGATGGGAAAAGTTTCAGAAGTTCTGTTAGAGGGTGGTCAGGTGTTTATGATCCCTTTCTGTCTCTATTGTGGTTTGGGACTCAAAGTCTGTGGGGGTTTTTATGTGCAGTGGTTGAGATGACCATGCCACACAATTGATATTCTTTTGTTAAACTGACCCCCAAACCCACCAGTATCCTTGCAAACCAGGAAATGCTCATTTCAAATCACCTGCAAAATTGAAAGGGTTACTAAAGGATTTGCTGTTGCCTGTCCTGCAGCTTCCATTATCAGATAAACTCAAAGAGAGATAAGAAAGGATTTGGAGTTCCTGTCACTGAAAATCTGTAATTGCAGTGTGCATGGACCAATGTCTGCAACATTCAGCATCTGGACTCTGACCATGCCAAACTTTGAAACAGAGATCAGAATTTTGATAAATCCTGCTATACAGCTAGTGGAAGGTGTAGGAATGTACGTCAAGATCCAAGTCTGTAGACCTGAACAGTTTTCCAGGTTTAAGGACTAAGATAAGCCCACTGACTTCAAACAGCAACAGACAGCCTGTACCTTTACCCCTTCCTCAGCATTTCTGTAGAGGGAGAGACCTGATGTTTGCACACTGTCTCAGACTGAAGTTGTTGATTTTTCCCACATGAACTGGGTGTTTGGGTTCCAGATCTGGTCTTAGTGGTTTCCCCTATAGGTGTAGTTCAGCCTCTGCTCTCACCAAACTCCTTCTTTGGGACATGTGATAACTGGGAAAGTGATACAGTGCCCAGCCTCTTTATTAAAACCTAATGGAATTTATACTTAAGACCAGACAGAAAATATTTAAATGCACGAAAAGTCATACACATTTGCCATGTAGACACAATGAGATGAAAGTAGACCTGGTTTAGCCCTATTACTGCAACATCTCAGAGAGGTGAGGAAAGGATCAGATTTAAACAGGCACTTCTAGCCTAGTTTCAGTACCAAAGTATTTAAATGTGTTGGAAAAATCTCTTTCACTTTCAGGTTCTATTTTTCACCTTCTACCAGAACTCATGCATGTACAAACGCAAGCCAGTCTGTTAGTCCACCAAGCAGGGGGTGTGAGGGATAGCTACCTTCAAAGAAAAAAAAAAAATGTAGCTGTGGTAAGGGGTCTGTAGCAATTGAATTTGGTTTCTTGACAGGACTGATATAATCCCTCCATAGCTGACGGCATAGTGGCAGGCAGACAGAAAAGCAATCTTGATTTAGTGTTTGACCCATTCTTTGTATTTTCTATTCATTCACATCAGAAGGGGATTTACAATGTGTAAACTGCTCTTTTATGTGTGAACAGCCAGCCATTAACTCTAGAAACCTCTAGGAACCTGGCAGTATGCATTGATTCTGTAGTTGAAGGACTTTGGTCTTAAAGCTATTAATGTGGAATCTGTGATAAACAATTTCATTCAAAGAGTGATTGTGGAAGCTCTGAGGTTTAGGAGACACTCACTGAGGTTAAGCTTTTACAGCTTTTAGTTGCACTGGATTCTCTCAACATTTTGGTCCTCAAAGTACAATAGGAAACTATTTAAATATTTTCTAAGGCATCGATTGTGACAACAAATATATGGAGCATCAATTTCTTTAGCTATGTTGTTATTCTCCACTGGATAAAAACTTATTTTTAAAAGTATATTTAATATTCCTTTGTCTTGTACATTTCCTTTTGCAAAGAATGACAGAGAGAGTGGAAAATGTTAGAAACTCTCTATATAAAGAGTGGGAGAAGCAGGGGAATAATGTTAAATTACTTGTCTGTCATAGACTAATAAATAAGTAGAATTTGCATCTGAGCGTGTACTGATTTAACTGTCATTTTATCTGGTTGTTCTGAAATGTAGGTTCATACTTTGCACCTACATTTCATCAGATTTTGGGGGTTGTGGTTTTGTTTGTGATATTTTTGTGAATGGAGTAAGTTATAAGAATGTGCCTCATGGTGACAAATTTCATAAGTTATTATTTCCACATTCTATTTACTGAAATTATGCTGCTCACACTAGTAATGCTGTGTTATCAATTATAAATTAAAATTTGAAAGTCACTTTAGACATTTTATTTTTATCACTGCTGCTTAATATAGAAATATGGGAGCAAAAAAAATTTTGTGGTCTGCATTCTTTTAATCTCTGCATTTTTTTTTCCAGAAACATACACCTTACTGGGAAATTCTTTTGGTTTCCCATGCATTTTTCCATTTAAATATAACAACAAGTGGTATTATGAGTGTACCAGAGATGGAAAGGAATCTGAGTGGTGTGCCACAACAACTCATTATGAACAGGATGAAAAATGGGGGTTTTGCCCAAATGCTGGTAAGATGTTACTTGTCTTCTCTCTCGCCACTCCAAGAGTTTATTCTTTATTAGTAATACTAGGACACAATCTGGGTTTGGATTACTTCCCTTCTGTTAGAAGGGAATGTCTTTTTAAAAAGCACGAAGGAAGACTTTAGCAAACTGGTTATAGTTTATTCCTGTTTGACCTTGGAGACTCAAGTCCTCATGGCAACATGAAACTGCAGGGGGTAGCAGAAGGACCTTACTTTGTGCAGCCCATTGACCTTACCCTGCAGCCAAACCCCTCTGGCCTCGAGAGACACAGGCAGCCTTTGTGGAACACATAATCTAAGGGTTGCCCTTGCAAGGTCACATTCTGCTTTTGATTGCATTGCATCTTGCATTCCTTTTCTTCTGCACTGCTCGGATATGTCTTGGGCCTAAAATACTAAAAAACAATAGTTTTAAAAATACTTGCTGTTGAAAAGATTTTGGATGTGTAATCTTTGTGAATATTCCAGCTTCTCGTGTAAATAAGCAAAATAGTGTCTTCTGTCAGTAGAAGTGGTTTGGAAAAGCCTTTTCTGATCAAGTTAAATTTCAGATCTCTGTTTCAAAGCATCTTAAAACAGCTGTAAATATGTCTTTCTAGTGGGTATTTCTGGGCAGTTGTTAAAATAGATGGTTAAAATAGATTTGCAGCCTTCCTTATCCTTCTTAATTATGGTAGTTTATTCTCTTGAGTGCAAGGTCCAAGGAGATTCAGTGAGTGTTGCTCCACAAGTTGGGTGAGGTGTTCACAGTTTGAATATTTCAACATTCAGCTTTAGAAACAAATGATTAGCCAGAATAAATTAAAATGTAGATGTGTTGCCTTCATGAGAGTTGTGAAAATCACCACCAGCTGCAGATCAGCTCCAGAGTATTATATCAACCATGTGAAATGTGGAACAACATTTTATTTCATTAGTGTCCTATTTCCCTATGTCTGTTAACAAAGGAACAGGAAAGGCGATCATAATCGTGCTTCCATTGGGATACTGCTGTCATGAACTAATTAAATTGTTCAAGGTGTTGTGTTTCTGATTGGTTTGGAGTCTTGGGCAGTTGGTGATGAGTCTGTTTTTGAGTAGAGAGTGGCTGTGACATCTTTTGGAAGAAGAACCCCAGCACACACGTCTGCTACCAGTTCAACCTCGCGTCCGTGCTGAGCTGGCGTGAGGCTCGCGCTGCCTGTCAGCTGCAAGGAGGGGACCTGCTCAGTGTCACCGACCCCGAAGAGCAGAACTACATAAGTAACTTAAGCAGTGAGTAGACATTTCTCTGGGCACCTTATAGTAAACCTGTAGTTAGATTTCCTCCTTACCTGTGCAAAGGGGTAAGCTATGGAGTCTGATATCCTGTGTCATGTCTCTCCCATTGCTGCTTGTGGGGCTTTGTCATGTAACACACCTCAGCAGAGCTATTTGAAAGAGCAAGGGTAAAGGTAAGTTCCCACCTTAATAAATTGAAGTGCAATTGAAGTGGTATGTCTTACATGGGGGTGTAATTTTCTCAGTTCTCCTTCCCCACAGAGATTCCCATTCATCCTGCAGTTGTGGTTAGGGAGTGTGTTTGTTCATTTTGGAGAATTATACATGTGTTTACCTTCTCTGCAATGTATCTTGGTGTCACTTTCTCCTGGTAAGTTTTCTTTGTAAGTGGACTTCACCAAATGGGAATGACAGGAACATTTCTGCAGACTTTAAGTAAATGTCCTGTATGGAAAAAATTCCAGTTTTTCAGTAGATGTTACTCCTTCTCTGATAAGCAGTTTTCTTTTCCACTTGGAACAAATGTCTCAGAAAAATTGTGCAGAGCCTTCTGAAAGCAGGACTTTCATGGGTATTTTAGTGTGAGTGGAGAAAATCAACTGAAGGAATGGGTGGTGGAGCTCTGATGCAAAGGTTGCCTCAGATTTCTTGTCCCATTGCTTCCCACTATTGCAGGTTTTCAATTGAAGGATATAAGCTAACAGGAAGTTAAAAAAATTATTTCATTAGCTTTTGATATGTCTGCAAGGCTGTAAAGATTTGTGAAAGTTGTTTGGTTTATGAAAAGCTGAAACAGGCTAGTGTTTATGTAAACAGGCTAGCATTTATGTAGCTGCTTGTTCTAGATTTAACTTCTGGGGTCAGCAACAACTTGTGCAGGAAAGGTTTGCAGAATGAGTAGCTTTTGAAGGATTTCAGGTTTCTGAGTTTATTCCTTTTCATCTCTGTGTTGATTAACAAAGTAACTGACTTTTTCTAAGGACAGAAAAAAAAGCCAACCAGCCTGAACTTTCTGGAGACTGCTTTGAAGTTTTGTTTTATTCCAGTTGTAACTAGTCAGGACAGCAGGTCTATGGTTGTAGATATTTTAAACCTGGGGGAAAGCATGCAGTATTACTTTGTTTATTTTTTTCCTGTTTCAGGGCAGTTAAATTCCACAGACATGGTGCTGTGGATGGGCCTGAATCGCCTGGATGATGGCGCTGGCTGGCAGTGGTCAGATGGAGCTCCACTGATGTTCGTGAACTGGAGAGCAAGTACTTGATGTTCCTCTTGCATATGTTACAGCAGCATAATTAGATGCTCTCTATAACTGCAGCTTGATACAACACTGCTGTTCTTACAGCTGTTGGAAAGTTCAATTAAGTGAATGAGTGTACTTTTTTTTTGGTAGAAATATTTATTCATCTTCATGAACTGAAAGCCCTTCTAGGGATATAACATCAAGTGAGATCGATCTGTTCACAGCATTAATGGTCTAGTCCTTTTGTCATCTACTTTTAAAGATGTTTTTAAGGTTCCAGTTGCATATTTAAAAATTTTCATGGAGGAAAGGAGTTTCAATTTGTTTATGTTAACAAGCTGTAATTATTGTTAGCACATTAACATGAATTTTGTGACTCGGTTTGCTACATTTTGAAGTCTGTCCACCAGCAGTTATAGACACTCAAGCTTGTTTCAGCCTCTCAGCTGAGAGTAGCAGCCAAAGAGGCATTGCCACGCATGTAATTCATGGTAAATGTTCAACTGTCCATAGTACTGGTATAATATTACTAGAAGTTTGGGTGTGTAGTGATGTATATACATTAATTCAAGAAAAAAAAAGAACCTTACAACACTATTTTACAACTAAGAACTGATTTTTTGTAATTTTGTGCTTCTCAAAAATGTCTTTGCAGATGTCTCTGATAACCGTTTTAAAGAAAATCATTGTGCAGTGATTAATCCAAGATTGAAGTATGGCTGGAACAGTTATCTATGTGAATCTGGATTGCCTTTTGTATGCAAAAAATATTTAAATAAGACAGAGCATGAAACATTGGGTGAGTGTCTCAGTGTTAATGTATCTTATTTGTGGGTGTGCAAGGAGAGCAAGAGAAGCCTCCTGACGTTAGAGCCAGAAGAACAGGGTCACACAGTAAATGTGTAGTTTAGGTTGAATACAGCTTACTGTAACTGATGTAATAACACTTTCTTCTGTGTAAATTCAGTCTTTGAAAACATGTTGAGAATCTTAGAACAAACGATTTTAATACAAATAGCATTTACTTGATTCATTACACCATCAGAATGCTCATTCTCTTTTATATTATACAGTAAGAGCCACACTTACGTGTTGCAATATAGGTTTTCAGTGTGACTGGAGTTCACCAGTGGCACACAGAGAAGAAAGCTGCATAAATGCAGCACAAAATTTGCAGGGATTTTTATGATGTGCTACTCTTTTGATATAAAAAGTGTTGTACATATACTTCAATTTAGCTTATTCTAACATATTTTTGGTTTTGTAAGAGCTACTTACCTGGGTTCAGCTCCTTCCTAATAACTTAAAGAAACTTTAGCATCTTGATTCAAGTAGTAAAGAAAGACAATCCAAACTTTCTGTAGGTAATGCATCTGATAAAGCTTTGTCTTTGAACCAGGTTCAGAGGTAATAAGGGAGATAAACTGTTCTAAACTGAATTAAAGTGTTTGCACTAGTTCAGCAACCTGAACGGTTCAATCATCAAATAAAGTGGCAGAAATTTCAGTTTGCTTGGTAGGTGATGGTCCATGGAGCGGGTGTTTTGGCCTCCTTAAGTCATCTTGGAAAACGCTGTTTTCAGCATTTGAAGATTAAAAAAAAAAAAATCTCTGAATATGTTATGAACATAGCATAAGCTTGGCAATTCTGTCTAATGTATATGAACTTTGTGTGCTCATTTAAAGAAACATGGAAGTATTACGCCACTCGCTGTGACGCTGGTTGGTACCCACACAATCGCAACTGCTACAGACTTCATAAAGAGGAGAAGAGCTGGGGTGATGCTTCTCTCTCATGCCAAAGGGAAAATAGCAGGCTCATTAGTATATCCTCCACGGCAGATGAAGAGCTGCTCCTTAACTTGCTTGAAGGCGGTGAGTTTGGGGAGTTTGTGCACAGGTGTTTCAAATGTTTTATGTTACTCTTTTGCAGCTCTTTAACATTGTTACCATCCAGGCACTATATTACATGGGACACCCAAATCATGTTTGCAAAAAAAGAAATCACGTTGAGTGCCCATTCTAGGAGTCTTAAAAATGCATACAGTCACCTTTTTCAATTTTCATTCTTAAAATAAGGATAGGAGTCCATGAAGCAGACACAGTAAGGCCATAGTAAACATGCTAGCTTTTGTCCTTTCCCATTCTTGCCTGTTCCTTGCAAACTGTTGCAAAATATTCAGCCATCAACCTTGTACTAGAGTTGTGCTTAGAAGCAAAACCAATTCAGAGTATCTTTTGCTTGCAAGCTCGCCTGATCCACACTGCAAAATTGCTGCTGTTACTATGAGGGCAGAGCCCCCTTTGATGTCAGCAGGGCGTATCAAAGCACTTCTGCTAGTTCACATTGTCCTAAGAGATAGCATAACTCCACAAGGAACTTAATGAACAAAAGCTCTTTGATGCAGCTATGCCAATACTTTTTGTTGTCAAAACAGCAGCAAAAAAAAGGTGAATATTTTCTGCCTGCCACTGACACCAGTGTGCTGGCAGAGCTGCACAGTTTGGTTGTGAGTTTTTCTCACAGAGCTGGGGCACAGTGTCATGTGGAGATGAAGAGATTAACCTCCACCATCTTCCTCACCTCTGTTAAGACCCTCTATAGATTATAAATTTGCAGGGATGCTGTAATGGATAGATGTAATTCTATGTGTTCTCAACTTGAATTCAGCTTCATTTTGCTGCTCCCCTCCAGCCTGCTTCAGGCTTCTCTTCAGAAGAAGAGTTTACATGCCTGAAAGCCTGAATGCTTTCTCTCCTGTAGTAGCTGGTCAAATAAGACTTTACATCAAAATGCAAGCCTTGTCTCTCCTATATTTGTCAGATGCTGGCTACAACTGAGCTGTCATTGGACCCTATAACTTCACTTCCATGTCAGTTTTTCTGCCCCGTGCACTTCAAGAAAGTGCATGTGCTCTTAATTTGTATTTTTAGGATTTTAAAACATATTATCATGTATGTTGATTCTATTTTTGAAATTATTTCGTTTTCAAGAGCAGTAGAACATTGTCTTATCAGTAAGGTTTCCTACTGTTTATACAGCTTTTATTTTTTCCTGAAATAAGTACAATCCAATGAAAACCCCATGGACAATTTGTAATGGTGGCATCACGTTAAAGGAGAAACAGGCATTATCACTTCACCATTAAAATCTGAACTCACTTATTCTTTTACAGAAAATGTAACAGAGACATGGATTGGATTATATAGTAACAACACCCCTGTTGTTTTTGAGTGGTCAGATAGCACCCCAGTAAAATTCTCTAACTGGCACAGACAAGAACCTAACACCTTTCAAAGGACAGGACAACTCTGTGTTTCAGCACAAGTACCTGTAAGTTTTCTTTTTAAAAGAATTAGGCACTTCTGTTTTAGCTCATAATAATTTTGTTTCTTGCTGTGCTTATTTTTTAAACCATGACCTGGAGTATGACTTTGTTTTTTGATTCCTAATGTATTCATGTTATGATAAATGCAGTTCAGCCTTTAGAAACCAATGTATTCTGCAGTGCTGATGCACATAAAATTAATCACAGATTTTGAGCTTATGTTCAATAAAAAATACTACATATATGAAGCCTGCCAAATGGAAGAGAACAAATATGAGTGGGTATTTTGATAAAGTAATTTAAAATCCAAGTCATGTGTATCATAATTTATGATGCATAAGTTCTAGTCTTGAAAGTTTCAAATTCATGTTTTGAAAAGCTGTCAGCTGTGCCTGTAATATCTTTGTATAAATATCTATAAATTTTATGCAGCGTCTTTCAAAATCCCAGTATTCAAGGTCTATATGAAAGTATAGAAGTTGGCAGCAGGAGATTGATACCAGATCATTCAGGGGTTGTAAAACAGGGAGTAATGTTAAGACAACACTGTCCTGTTGTGTTGGTACTCATGGCACTGTCAATATTTTTGTAATGTAATCATGCATTTACTTTACGTTTGCAATTAACAGTAAGTAAACTCGCTAATACATGACTTGCATAAGTAGCACTGTAATTTAAAAAATTTTTTTGCAAAGTATGTTTTGAGTGCGAAAACTGTATCAAGAAGAGTTTCTGTTGTCTCTACAACAGTCGTGGGTCCAGGTTTCAGTCTTTAACTCAGGGGAAAGCCAACACAATTACAATGACTGGGAAAAGTGAGTTCCTATTGGAAGCAGAAAATAGGACTTTGGAACAATTGAGGGTTTTAGATTCCAAAGTAGTATTTTACTCCGTTTGCAAGTGTAAACAAACAATTGAAACAAAGGAAAAGGAGGTTCAAGATAAAATTTTTCAAGCATTGCTTTTGATACATGCCCAGTGTATAAATGTGTGAAAATTATATAATACAATGTTTGTAATATCTTGAGTAAGGATTGTTCAAATATAGAGATTAATCTTACAAAGAACTGTAATAGCTAGAAAGAAAAGTGCTCTGGCATGGCCATGGTGTTAGTTAATTAAGATGCTTTATGTCCTCAAGACTGATTCAAAGAGACAAACCCATTTGTATAATTGATTTGAGATGTCCTGCTGCCAGTGTTGGTAGAAATAAATGGACCATCTAAGGATAAGTAAATGGAGTGAGAAAAATTACTTTTTTTTAGTGAAGAGTTAAAAGAGGAAGAGAGTGATCTAATGTTTGTAAAGATATGCATGAGAATATGGGTATGCATGGAATATAGAGAATATGGGTGTGTATGGAATATACTCTTTTTATTCCTTAGGAGGGACATTGGAGGATTAAAAAATGTGAAGACAAATTTTTCTATATATGCAAAAAAGCAGGGGAATTTAATAGTGTCTCTCCTCAACTGGAATCAAGTTGTCCAGAGGTAAGTGGGTTTGTGGTTGTTTTAGAACTATACTAATGACATAGAATTATATAGGTAATCTCTAAATACAGCTACAGACATATGGATGCAAATAGAGAGATAATTTTAGTTTTTCATATTAAAGACATACATGTTTTGCTTGGAAAAACCTCATTGTTTGCTTTAAAAATATGGTAAATTAAATTTTAATGTAAGATTAAAACCCTTCACAAGATGCCTTTTATGGCTTGTTGTTTCATCAGTGACTGTGACCCAAGTCCCTATTTCTTTCTAGATCAAAAGTGAAACCCTTTTGTCCACCATCTGTGCAAATAATGGCTGTTATATGATGCCTCGTCCCACACATGGTTTTCATACATTGAAATGGAATGTCAGGGTGAAAAACAATCAGTTTCATTGACACAGAGGGTGAACTCTTCCACTCGTACATTAGAATTCCGTTTGCTTTCAAACACAAATAGGAAGGAGCACAGCTATCTAACCAGGACATTGGATCATGTTTTCAGGCGTTTAGGCTCTGTGTTCTGGTAGTAAAAGGAAGCATGTTAAAGTATGACTTTTTTGCCATCAGTTCCTTTTCACACTGTTGAAAGAGGAAACTTGTTGAATTTCTGTTATATTCAAAAGTGTGGAGGAAAAAAATCTCTCTTTTCTAAGCTGTTTTATTGTTTAGCTCATTTTCTTCCTTTTTTAAATTTCCTGTCTTGTTTCTTGGGAAATGAAGAAACGCAACCAGTTCAGTTGAGTTATAAGAAGGTTGAAGTTGAACTGTTCAGTCAGATGCAGTCTTTCCCCAGATGTAGAGAGTCCAGATCCAGAGTTCTTGTCATACCATTATGGACATTACTGCTTGATTCCAGCTTAGCATTTCCAAAAGTTTATGGTGACTGCATTTATTTCATTTGGACCAATGTATTTTGTCACTCAAGAATTTTGTGTGTTCTTAGTGTAAGAAAGGTTTGTCACAGTCCTGACTGGGTAAAAAAAATGTGCAGAGCATCAAGGTTTTCTTGACAAGCTGTAGTCAGCAGTTTGACAGCACTTCAACTTCTTCTCAATCCTGTTCCCCACAGGACTGAGCCTTAAGGTATTGAATCACTGGTCATAAATATTTTGATCCACTCTAGTAACTTCTACTCAGGATAAATTTCTGCTTCTTGGTGTTTTGCACCCTTTAGTTTGCTGAACCCTCTTACAGTGCCTTGGCTTTGATCCTTTTCTTTCTAATGAAAAAAGTTTCATTCAGTTAATCAAAAGACTGACAGAGTGTATTATCTCTTTATTCTCTTGCTTATTTTAAAACATTTAATCATAAGACTGAGCAGGTATGCTGCATGAACTCATGCCAGCAGAACTTACACCAGTCCAGGTGATGTCTTTTGGACATCCAGGGGTGAAGAGTATGAAATAAAAGACTAATAATGAGATTAAATGAGGCAGGCTGACCACTGACAGTGTTCTGGCTCATCTGATATTCACATTTTCAGTGACCTTGAGGGTAGCTGCTCTTCAACCATGGTAGGAAAGAAAAGATCTATAGGGAAGCCAGGGATCATCAGACAGAAGGTACAAAAGGAGGACAAGTTTTTAACAAGTTTTTAATTAATAATCTATAAAATAATGTTCATTTCTTTTAAGGGATGGGAAAGACATGGTGGATATTGTTACAAAATCGACAGTACCTCTCGAAGTTTTGAACATGCTTCCAGTGGTTATTTCTGCCCATCTGCACTTGTATCAGTAACAAACAGGTAGTTAATCCTATTAGACAGTGTGAAGATACCTCTAACAAG
>WEIU01003336.1:277556-319923 GCA_013389925.1 Aegithalos caudatus
AACTTTATAAAGCATTGCATGGCAAAAGATATTACCATTGTGAAATAATATTTGCTTGAGAGGTGAGCATAATTACTAACATCAGCTAAAATCAAAGGTGTGCTTTGCCTTACTTTTTAATTGAAAATAAATTTAGTAAAAAGCAACTGTTAGGCTAATAAACACTTGTAGCAATGTGCACACATGGGCATGCAGAAATCAAAAAAAATGCTTTCTTCAGGGGTATGTAACATCTTTAAGAAACTTTATTGGTGTACTTGGAAGATGTACTGAAAAATGAAAATATCTTTATTTTTATAGTGAAAAAATATAAAAATTTAATCCAAAACATATAATGTTTTATAAATGTTTCTATTTATGTATTCGTTTTATGTGATTTCTCAGAAAGTAGGGTAAGACAGTAAATGTTTGAAAGCATTTGTTCCTGTTTTCCCATGCCTTGTTCTTTGCCTCAATTCCAGCTTTAGCAAGAGCTTTCTCCTCTGTAGACGTCCAGATGTTTTCGCTGCTCTCTGTTATTTATTTTCTCTGCTGTCTTTCTTATCAAAGCCTTTATGTTGGCTTTCCATTAAAGTTTGACATACAAATAGATAAATTGCATAGATATTTTAACTGCTACATATTTACTGTTAAAAAAACCACACCAAACAACCAAAAAAACCCCAAGCCCCAACAAAAAAGCAAAAAACAAAACAAAACAAGACAAACCNGTATAAGGAGGAAAGGTCTACTCCCTTTAGATTGCTGGGGATTACTTCCCCTGGTCTACCTTCTTGTAGGTAGGTATTTTAGGAAAACACTGGCTACTCTACATAAGGATTTACATCAGTGTGAATTTGCCCTGCCCAGTGGTTTCAGGATTGTGCACTGAGCTGCAGTGTGACAAAGATCCTTTCAGGGAGAATAAAGGACAAATTCTTGCAGCTGGGTATTGGAAGCTCAAATGTGGCAGGGGGCTGAGGGCATGCTGCACATTACTAGAATCTTGTCTTCTTTTTCTGCTTTTTTTATTTTTATTTTTCTCATGTCTCAGTGTAGCCATCACTCATGATGTTAGCTCCCAGTTCCAGTTTGCAGCAGTAGCAAGCAGTAGCAAAGGCATGTTAGTTTAGTGGTTTTGTTAAATGACTGCTGAGGTTTGTTGTTCTGGAGTGAAAACTGCAAAACCTTTTCAGTTATTGATCCTAAAATGTTGATTGGATAATAAGTTGTAGAGGAAGGAGAGTAGACATAAAAAGAGCACGTGCAGAGGAAATGAAAAGTAAATACAAGTTCTGAGTCACTTACAGTGTTACAGATGCATTCAATCTTTTATATTAATGTCATCCTTATATTTAGCCATTCTTTTCAGAGTTTGTGAAACCAGAAAGTCAGATGAGTCTTCATCAAAGTGGGAAACTTCTTTACTGTATAATTTTCATAGTCAGCTGATTAAATGTGCTCATAAACTGAAATACTTTTGTATAATCCTATATCAGTTATATCAGAACTAACTGCATTTAAGTTAAAATTGGATTACTATGCACAACAGTTACAGCTTGCAAAAGGGTGTATATCTCTCACATAACCTTATTGAGGAAATCAAAGAAGAAAAAAGTGATTCTTTGCAGTCAATTCAGCTGGTGCTTTGAGTCCTTCAGATCTGGTTTGTTAGTGCTGGTTTGTGTGTCTGCTGATTTCAGTAGGACACTTCTGTGCAGAGATTTTTCTTTTCTTTTTTTCTGGAGCCTTTTCAGACCCCACTAACATTTTTCCTTCATACAAGGATTTTCTTCTTTTTATTTGTGCATCATTAATACATTCTTTTTCCATCTGGTGATTGAGGTTGTAAGATCTGATTCTAACATTCCTTTTTTATGCTCAAGTGCTGAAAAAAATCAGGAAAAATTGTGGCTTGTTCTACAGACTTGTGCTTTGAGTCCTCCACTGCGTTCTGTAAAGAAAATTAAGTACCTCTGTTATATTTTTCTCTTCTGAGATAACTTAAATTATTTCATGAGAGCTATTTACTGAAATACCATTTTACCTATTTTAGTCTAAAAACTTTATCTTGATTATTTTATTAAGGTTTGAACAAGCTTTTATCAACAGCATGATCCTCAGCATGGCAAAATCTGAGAGAACCTATTTTTGGATAGGATTGCAAGACCTGAACAACACAGGAGAATACTTTTGGCTAAGTCCAGCAGGAAAGAATCACTCTGTGAGCTACACAAACTGGAACAAGTACCACCCACGTGAGTAGCATGCTGGTAAAAAAAAGCAGTGATTTGGAAATGGAAACTGGGGAGTGTGCTCTCTTCTCTATTGCACTCTTTAGTGGCTTAGAAGGGATTAAAGAGCTCCAGTCCTTTCCTCCCTGCCTGGCCAAGAGAGCAGAGAGGTAAATTTACATCTGCTGTTGGCTCCATAACCTGAAGTTGCCCACGGGTCAGTCCCTCCTTACAGACACAGTTAATCCCTGAAATTCTTTTCATACATTCCTTTATGAACTATAATACTTTTTTTGTATACATTGTATTTTTTTTTTAATGTCAAAAACCAAACTTGATGTTTTCTGTCCATTTCTTTATGAAATTTTCAAGGGCTTCCTGAGACTCCCAGAAAAAGGTCCTAGAAAAGTCATGAATTTTATTCAGTAACAATCACAGTTTGAGATTTGCATTTTATATGAAAAATAGGCCAGAGGTTGCTAGATACATTTCTGTGAATAACAACACTGTGTGGAGGTTTCTTCTTCTTCCCCTTTAGTTTGATCTAGTTTGTTTTATAGGAATTCCAAGGAAAATATTCCAAGGGAGCAAAAAGTGAAAAAATTAAATAGCTGTTCAACCTTTGAAACGTAAGCCATTAAGCAATACGTGAAAATAGAGACCTAATTATAAAGATACTCCTTTTCAATAATGGCTCTCTGATTTGAACTCTTTACATTTATTGCTTTACTACTGCATTTTGCAAAAGTAATGTTTTTAATTGCATTTCTTCTCCTGCATTTTGTGAGAGGAACCGTTTGTTATGGTTCATTTTACAAGTTCAAATCAGCCCTAAGACAGGCTTATAAACTGGCTGCTGACAAAGAATTTGCTAGTTTTGTAGGTTTGTTAAGGTTTTGTCCAGAAACTCATAACAATAAAACAGCCACTTGACCAAAACAATCACAAAATTCAGATGCTTTATTCTAGTATTCAACTCTTATTCCCTTGTCTAGGTCATTCTGGAGGGTGTGTGGCTATGCGAGGGCAGCACCCTGTTGGTTACTGGGAGGTGAAAAGCTGTAAGAACTTCAAAGCAATGTCATTGTGCAAGCAAAAAGTCAATTCTTACGAAGAACCTGAACTTACTTTTCAAAAATATTTGAGTTCCTGCTATTTTGGATGGGAGTCAGAACCTAATCTGCTCAACTGCTACAAGGTACGTGTCATACTTGCTTTGAGTTTTCCTGATTCTACACCAGCTTACATTTATGACAATGTTTATTTTTTTGCAGATATTTCACAATGAAAAAGTCCTGATGAGAAGAACATGGGATGAAGCAGAAGCATTATGTCAAGATTTTGGAGCACATCTTGCTAGTTTTAGCCACGTCTATGAGGAGATATTTTTAAACAATCTATTATATACAATTTTTGATAGGTAAATATACTTTTAACACCAACAAGATTTATCTTAATCATACTAATCTGCAATTTACATTATTCCATCCTTTTTACTAGTGTCCAAAGAAGTCCTTACTCTAACATGAATTTAAAAATGGGTGACATGCATTAGCAACATTGCAATGTGATTCTTGCTGGAGATAATATTTGTTGTAAATGTTGAGCAGCTGTTGTTGTCAAGATGGTGTTTTTGTGAGGTAACTTTCCTCGTTAAAATGGAGGTTCAACCATTTTAATCCTATTTTAAATGTTTTCATCCTGCAAGATATAATCTAGCATTTTAGTAGGAAAGCAAGAGTCTACTTCAAGAATACTAAAAAGTTAAGAAATGTATTATGAAATTATATCTTGAATTCAAGAAGAAATTAATATGTGTACTATTAAAAAAATATTTCTGAAATTACTAAGGAAAATGTGCATGAGAAGTGTTATTTTCTTTGTTTTTGTTACAGAACAGAAGAGAGACAGTTCTGGATTGGATTTAATAAAAGAAATGCACTTTCTGGAGGAACATGGCAGTGGTCTGACAGAACACCTGTAACTATCTGTTTACTCTGTATTCCAGTAACCTGTTAAGTCATATCTGAGCATACGTTGAACCAAGGCAAAGGCTTTTAGACATGGGAAGCTGCTGTTAATCATGTCTAAAAATTGTTAGGTTTCATAGCTATTGACTTATTTTTATGAAAAAGAAGTCTGATATAAGATGCGTGAGTTGGACAGGACATTGGGAGAACATGACCATGGACCCTGTTATTTATATTTTACCACCATAATTTAGACTGTCCTCCAGCTGTTGTTTATATGTTCTTGTTGTATAGCCATGTCTAAGTCCTTCATTTTTCTCCACAGTGAGGTTTTTTAAATGCTTCATTTTGGGTTGTCAGTGAAAGAGAATGAATGTGCTGTTTTCAGATTGTATCTTCGTTTTTGGAGGACAAGTATGTTGAAGATGACTCAAGAAACTGTGGTGTGTTCAAAGTAAACAGAACAGTCTTTCCAGCACACTGCAATGAAAAGCGTGAATGGATATGCAAAATACCAAAAGGTGAAGTATTAATTAACATGCCTTCTCTATTATACATAATACTTGAAATTCAGTAGAGACAAGAAAAAAAATATCTCAAAGTCTTTTTTTTAGCCACCTCTGGAGTTCTCACTGGTCTTCTGCATTAAATCATGGCAAAGCCAAATGTGTTACTCCACTTACATTTGTTGTCCAGTTAACAGATCTAATGTGAACAGTTTAAAAACATGTAGCAAGATTACCAGTTAGTTAGAAATACTCATTCAAAGTTGTTATTCATAAAAGCTACTGTAAATATATTTAGTGTGTGGCAATTAATTTATTTTATTCTATGTTTAACTCCTTTTTCACTCATGAACAAGAATAGCAATATTCTTAAAGGTTTTTCATTTGTTTTGGGGTATTTTTTGCAGGTGTCAAACCAATGAGTCCAGTTTGGTACACAGCTGGTATGAAAATATTTTCTTTTTTTCATTTTGAAATAGTATAACTTGGAATTACAATTTAAGCCTTTGTTAAAAATAAAATAACTAAAATATTCTAAGTTGAAAATTTACAGTAAGGAACTCTGTAGGACCTTCTTGTTACGGATCAAATCTGACACTGTTATTTAGGAACACCAGAGCATCAGACACTCCTTTGGTTGGGTTAAGAAATATTGCCAGTAATAAGCACAGTTTGATAACCTGTCCATCATGTTAAAACTGCCCTGCTGTTAATCCTGGACAACTCTCTTGATATTACTGCAGTCTCAGGGGACAGAGTATTAGAAAAAAAATCCTCATAGTCCATTTTTTATCACAACAAATTGATACATTAAATATGGTTCTGCTGATCCTAGTGGCATATTTGTCCTCTGACGTGGCTGCAGGCAGGCCGTGGGGGTAAAAAAAGATGAGACTTGAAATGAGTTTTTTGCCCTTGCACACCACTGACTCTTTTGCTCACTTTCTAGAGCTGCCCTGGTCATATTATCAAGGAGCAGAATATCTTTTCCATGTCAGCCCTGCAGAATGGGAAACATGTAAATTTGTCTGTGGCTGGCTTCGTGGTGGATTGGCAATAATAAATTCTTCTGGTGAACAAACCTTTATTCAAAATAAAATAAGGAAGGTAAGAAAAAGTACCCGTTATAAAAAATAAACCCTCAAGTGGTAACTGGCTATTTTCTGCTGTATCTTCCAGAGAATCTGTCTGCCTGTTATTCCAGATAGAATCCAAAAGACATTTTACTTTAGAAATAATGTTCTTGCTGTCTTCATCTCCCATATCTCTCCCTGGAGCCCTATTTAGCTTAAGTCAGTAACATTTCAAATCTGCTGAATCAGCTCTATATTGAGCAGGTTGATCAATCTGCCTCAAAAGACCGAAGAGGAGCAAAAGCCAGCTCCCTATCCCAAAGCTGGGAAAGTTACTGGGGGCAGAGAAAGGTGTGTTTCATGTGTGGTGTATATCCTCCTCTGTTTCTTCCTCTTCCCACCCCTCTCTGGCCAAGAGGAGCCATCATGGTTCCTCACATTCCCACAGTGGTTCTGCAGCCACTTGGGATGTCTCCTGATCCAAGTGCAGTTCTGCTCCATTCTCATTTTGTCACTTGGCAGCTGGTGATCAGGTTGCAGTACAGAGGGATGTTTCAGAGGGTGTATTAGCATGACGTGGGCAGCAAGTGCAGATGCTTGAAATGGTCTCCATAGTTTAAATCTTCAACATGATCATTGGAAATGTTACTGTTGAGGACAGCTGGCCAAGAGTAAAAGATTGCCAATTTCTCTGAATCTTAATTATATCTAGATATCTATAAACCATAGAGGAGGGTGCTTATGGCCATGGAAATTATTACCTTTTCCTCTGTGTACACCATCTTGGGCAATGTTCCAATGAGTCCACAGATTTGTATGTTGTCTACTGAATCAAACCCCCTTGTGATTATGGATTTTTATATGGGAAAAAAAAAAAAAGGACATTTTCCTCTAAATTTCCTCCTCTGGTTTACAGCAGAATTTCTCTAGAACCATTCTGATGTAGTACACAGCCTTGAAAGTGAAAAATAGCTTCACAAGCAGATTAATTCCCAAAAAACTGAGTCTGTTTCCTTTTAGGTGTTCTCAGTAAAAGCAAAATAATGAAAATTTCAAAAATTAATGCAAATAATGTGTCTGCCTTACTGAGGACAAAATTCTACAGCTGTAATGTAAAGGAATATTGTAGTGTAATCTTTAAAAGAACATGTAGTTCTGGATAGAAAAGCTCTTGACCCGTGCTTATTGTGTACAGGCCTTCTCTGCTTTTAACTTGTATCAGAAAGCATAAATAGAATGTGTTGTACTAACATGGGGTCTTTTAGTTTCCAAGGAATTATGTATAATTTTTATCTTCTGTTTAAGTAATTTTATATTAAAGCAGGATAAAATAGATTTAAACTAATAGATCATGGCAGAAAAAAAGTTATGATGAACAGCAACAGAACTGGCTATGTGGTCTTGTCTTCTTCCACATCTACCAGAGACTGTGATGTGATAAAATTACTACATTACCTAACTCTGAATATTTATGACTTAAAAATTATATTAATTTTAAAATATATGTATTTTTCCAACTTAAGATCACTTAAAATGGACAATCGAATACATCTTTAAAGTCATGTTCACTTACTTAAGACCTTTTAAAAGTGGATTTATCATTAAAATTAGTGGGTATTTCAAAACTTTATGAGCATTCTGTAATGAAAAAGCAAAGTTAAGTCTCTTTGTGCTGGAAATAACTTCCTAGAAGTTTTGTCTCAGAATACAACATATACAGCTAATTGAAAGCCTGCTGGGTTTGGCTGAGCTTTCTCAGCATAGCCACGTTTGTCCCTGAGTGATTGTAACTATTTTCCTGTGGAAGTAGGAGTAGGCATGGCAATCACTAAAATAATACTCAGCAGTCCAAATAGACTTTGCATGTGTCATTTGAAAACTTGGTCAAAATTTCTTTGCATGGAATTTGGAATCGCATTTTTTGCTACTTCTTTAGAAACGGTAAGCTGAGTGCTGTGATTAGAAAGCTAAACTCAAGGGCCAGGCAATACCAAACCAGAGAACATTCCAGAATCTTTTGTCAGAAATGTCTGTTTTCTTCATTTGATATTGCTAAATAAGATGTGAGCTGGAGAAATCCTAACTGTAACTCGAAGGATAGTGTGGAAGCACAACACAGGCTTCAGTTCATTCTGACAAAAAATAAATGCTTCAAGGTAGCTACTCTGTGTCCTACACATTCAGAACTTTTTGTTTTTTCTTTTTCCAAAACCCCCAAACTGTGACTGAGTGTCTAACCTTGAAGTGAAAACAATTAGCTTAAGCTAGAATCAATTCAGCACATGGCTGTTGGAATTACATTACTTCCATGGTTTTTCAATAATGCTTTTCCTTTTAGAAGCAAAGGTCTAGATCCTTTCATGAGAACAGCAATCAATTTGGAAAGCATCTCTAAAACATTCTGGTATAACCATATAAAGTTAATAAAGGTTCAGAAAGCATTTTGGAAACATCGAGGATCAGAGCTATATTACTGCTTAAAAGAAATATTTGCTATTGTTTAATTTTAGGAATTGGGGAAAAACAAATTCTGGTGTAAGATGACAGTCTTTTCAACCAGATACGCTGTAAGTTCCTAAAACTGTAAATGCCTGGGTTACAGAAGACACCCAGCAATCCTGTGGAAATATGGGAGCTAAATCCTGCTCTGCTCAAGTGAATAACCTCACTAAAGTTATATGAATTAACATGGGCAGGATTTAGCCCCTGTTCTTCCCACTGGAACCCAATGGGGATGCTATCAGAATACACAATCTAACTTTAGGAGTTGGTTAATGCATTGGTAGAAGGGCAATGACATCTAAACACGTGGCAAAACATTTCTTTTATAGCTATCGAATAGTGATGTTCACTGGTGGATTGGATTGCACGCAGAAAACCTCAGTGACGAGTTTCGGTAAGAACTCATCTATGCCACAGCTGCTGTGAGTTGTGTTTGGCATGCCCTGTCCCAGAATGATGGCCCAAAGCAGTTTGGTGACTGAGTGGCATATTCAAGAGACAGTTTCAATTCTCATGTAAATATTCAGAAGAATATTGATCATAATTTATCTCCATACTGCAGTATTCCTTCTGACAGGGTTGTAAAAGACATTTATATTGATTCTGGTCACAGTGGTTGGTTGTTTACATTCTCCCTTGCATCTCCTTTTGAACCCTTTAACGGAGGGTATAATTTTAGATAAAGATGGAAAAAGTAAAACTTCATTCTTAATTTTCTGTGCAGCTGGAGAGATGAATCACCAGTAACATACCAGAACTGGGATGAAGGGAGGGAAAGAGATCTGCAGAAACCAGGAAAAAGATGTGGCTTCATTTCATCACAAACAGGTTTCTTTTATAATTTCTTTTGCTGTAATGATTGTAATTTGATTCTGTTGTTGGCAAAAGGGTTTATATTTTTTTTCATTGCTTTTGAGAAGTGTAATCTATATAAATGTCCTGTTCATGAATATAATTTGCATGACTGCTTCTGTGATTAAGGAAAGAGTAGTGAAATATCATTAACATGCTCAGAAACTAGGCTGTGGATTTTAAAAGTGTATTAATAGTTACAGAACTCTAATGTCAAAATACAAAGATTCCAGTGATATTGATACATCAGTTTTAATTGGGCTTTTATGTGGAACAGCAATAATGTTAATGCATTGCTGGTATTCACAGTTTTCTCATAACCAAATGTCCCTCATGGACTTCGGAACAGTTTTTCCTACATCTAAAAACTGTTTTTCTATCAGCACACAACTTTAAGTACTCAGGTGTCTACCTTATGTTTGATCCCATAGCCAGTCTGCTGAGGGATTTTTGAGTGCCATAATTTTGGTGCTAGCCTTTCAATCATGGCAAAGTTTTATATTTTACTAGGGTATTAAAAAAAATCACAGTGCTGCTGGTTTCTGTGATTTCTGTCATCTCACAGCATCTTTTCTGATTATCTGCAAGTCATATCATAAAGTAAACGTGTCAGGTTCCAAAGAAAATAAAAATATCCAGCTTTGTATTTGTGAGAAGAGCTGAAAGAGATTAATGCAGCTGCGGTCTTATAATCCCAGCCTTGAAAGTCAAAACTGAAGAAATGTAAAACCTTTCCTTCCATACATCATCTTGGGGTTTTGATTCAGGACTTTTGAGTCCCTGAGTTTGCCATTGCCATATTTAGTATCAGATAAAAGGAAGAGATGCCCACCCTCCCCCTTCAGCTGGCCAAAGGTGGGGGCTGGCCAAACATTTGTTGAGTTTCCTGAAAAGTGTGTTTTCCTTCTAAGCAGGTCACCATTTTATATCATCACCTGGATCTTGCCAAAAATTTTCAATGTAAGGAAGTCAAACTATTTTATTTGGAAGATGTTTTATTTTCCCCATAATTTATTTTTTAAATAAATGTCTATATAGTTGTATGCTGTGTTACTCAGTGTAGAGGAATTGGTTTTACTTGATGAAATTAAACTGGAAATAAAAATCTTTACCCATGAACCATGAAATCCACTGTAATGCAGTATGTCCCAATGTATTTGATGTAGAATATGTTTGAGTAAAAAGATAAACTAAACAATATCTAAGCTATCTAAGAAAAATTAGAATTTCCAGTTCTCAAACCAACATTGAACTGTGATTTTTCTTTTTGCTCAGGACTCTGGGGTGATGAAAACTGTACTGTTTCTCTTCCCTGTATTTGTAAACGTAAAATTCCAAAGAAGATAGAGAAAGAGATTCCAAAAGACCCAAACCAACAAGGAGTGTGTCCCAAAGGCTGGTTGCACTTTGGATTCAAAGTAAAACTTTTTTTAATGTTGTTTCATTGTTCAAAATGCATTCCATATGTAGGACAGAAATTGTACTTAAGGATTACTTAATATTTGAAGATTTTCTTGCTTTTTGAAAACAAGGCCCTTAGGTTTATAGCCACTGACAGGTGACACCAAGATTTATTGCTGTTAAGTGGCTGCCCACACTTTAAGAAGTTGTCTTAACAAGGTGTTAAAATTTTTACTTTAGTTTCAGGGAGAAAATACTCATATATGCAAAAGCTATACAATTGTATTTGTGCCTTTGCCATTAAAAGCCTGTTCCATCCTTTCTCTTCCACATATGACAATTCCAAATGTCTTTTATGATCTCAAAAGAGGTCCCTAAGCCATTGATGTACTAAATGGATCCGTAATTGCTGCTGTCCTCTGAAACCTGCTGTTTCAAATGGGCTTCATTAAAGATAATTATAAGCCAAAGTCTATTTGCAAATGAGGGTCAAAAGGTAACTATTTCATCTGGCTTCTCTTAAATGCCTAAATTGCTTAATAGGAACATGCATGGAAGTGGCTGAATTTATCCCAGTGCTCACTGCAGTGACTGCAAGGATAAATATAAACTTGATTGTTTGCCTTGAAACAACTGATTTCAATGGAATCCAGATCACAGCTGAAAACTAATACTAAGCTTGTTGGAGATGTCCCATGTCAGGACAGAAACCAGTGAAATACTTAACATTCAATGACAGCATGTCAAACATTTTAGTGATCACTCTTAGTTATTGATAAATGACTGGAGGAAAGCAAATAAAGCAAGTTTGTTTGGTTTTGTTTTTTGAAACAGTGCTTTTTAATACAAATTCCAAAGGATCCAGAACATCTGAGAAACTGGTACTCTGCACAAGAATTCTGCAGTAACTATGATGGGTCACTTGCTATCCTGGAAGATGAACTGGAGCAAGGTAGAGTGCTGAAAATATTGTTAAATAAATGAAACATCATCTTCATTAGGATGCTGTAGTAAAGTCTAATCTTGGATACAGATTTAGAAAAGAAGATTGTTCAACTCTTATCCATGGTCCAACTGCTTTAAACACATTAACATTTCTCTTTCTCAGTTCGCCAAAATTTAAAGGTTCACTGAGATATATGACAGGTACATTTTAAGGAAGAATTGCAAATTCTTTTGCGCTTACCATGCTTTAAAAATACTCCCAAAATGGAATTACCAAGTAAGAATTTGCAATTTAAAATTTCTACCTTATTATCTAATTTTTATCTTTTAGTAATACTTAAAATCTTATCCGTAGTATAGCACCAGGCTAGAACTGTCAGAGAAATAAATGCCAGCAAATTTGGAAGTATTTATGAACCCTATTCATAAAAAAACTGTAGCTGAATTTCACACATTTGTAAAATCACTTATTTGGATGTGGGAGGAATCTCACTGGCTATCTTATGTTGAGAAATCTTCAACTAAATCTGAGAAGAGCTTCTTCAATTGGACTGTCTTGTGGTTGGACTGGTATTATTAGCTAATGGACTAGATCCTAACCCAGTTGAAATTAACCAATTTAACTGAATTTATAGCTAGATGATATGGAAATGCCACTCATTCTTATTTTCTAGTAACTATGTAACATCATTGATTGGAAATTAATGTTTTCAATGCTTTAGTGTTTTGCAAGAGACTTCATCTATTCCTAAACGCTTATTGGTTTATTTTATTTTGTTTCTGTTTCGTTTTCCAGCTTTCATAACAATGAATCTGTATGGATGGAAAACTAGTGTTTGGATAGGTTTCCAGAGTGATGATTATGAAAAACAGTTGAATGAAAATCCTCAATTGTATTCCAACTGGTCGCCAGTTGAAGTAGTTGATGTGAGTATTTGCAGGGGGGTCGTGACAGTGAGAAGTTGGTTTTATCCATAAAAATAATGACTTCCATAAGACAGGGCCAAAGTTGTTACAGCAGTTTAGGCTGCTCTTAATTTTTGCAACTTCAAAGAGCTGTGGGCACAGATTTACAGGCACAGCTAGAAGTAGCAAACAAGGCACCATTGAGACAGACATTTACATAATTTGTGGCTCTACTCACATTCTCTTGCAGCTGGCTTTAAGCAGCAAAGTTGGAATTTTGTGGTTAGTATCGGATGCTTGGTCTCAGCAAAGTTTAGGAACAAGATTATGGATTTCCTATTTTAATAAATTGTTTTACAATGTATCTAAATGTTTGCTATAGAGACTTTGAGATAATTCTCCTATTTAGGAAAACTTCATTCTCCTAAATTTGATCTCATAATTATGCATTGTTTTACAAGGTGTATTTTTAAACTAATAAACGTTCTGTGTTGATTGCAGAGACAGCATTTTAACATTCAAGATCAACTTCCACTGTGTACAGTGGTATCAAATAACCCTAATTTTTATTTTACTGGAAAATGGTACTTAGAAAACTGTCAGAAAAATTATGGGTTTGTCTGCCAAAAGACTCAGGGTAAGGGTTTGTCTTATTTTCCTCTGTTCTCTTTTCTTGCTATATGGAATTTGTCTTTGTTTTTATCTAGAAGCAGCTTTTTATAAGTGTCTCTATACTAGGAACATTAAAGATTTCTAAGATAGTTTGCTGTTTTGACAGACTAGCTCTACACTATTTAATAAATCAGCATCTGGAATGTGGAAGTAATTGCTAAAAAATATTCTGTTATCAAGTTTTCCTCCTAGCTTTGAGCATTCTGTAGTGTATCTTTGAATTAGAAATAGAGATGAAATTTCCTATTTTCTCTCATGGCTGCAGAGTAACCACATGAAATTACAAAAGGCTAAACTGAGGGTGATTTTGATGAAAATACGATTTAGTGTGGGGGTTGTAACTGGCAATGTTAGATCAGAAGAGACTCTAGAAAATGTATTTCTCTGAACAGTGTGGACGTGACTGGCTTATTGAACAGAGCTTAGCTTCTCTGTTTTAGTCCCACACTTCTCTGATTCGGGTACCATAAAGTTCCCTCGCCAGAAGCATGAAGTGTTTGCGAGGAGCGTGGCTGGCTGTGTTTCCTCAAGCCGCGCTCCGGGGTTGGCTCTCCCGGGAGCCGGGGCAGCGCTGAGCGCGGTCCCGGGGCAGCCGGCAGGACGCTGCCAGCACGAACCGCGCAGCGGCACTTACGGACCCTGCAGCGAAGGGAGGGCTGGAATCTCAGCCGTAAGGAGTCTCCTCGGCAGCTGCCTTTACTGCGGGGGTGGTTTTGTAGGAGTGATCCTGTACACAGTGCCGGGAAAATAAATAAATGTGCTTTCCTGCTGGCTTGATTCAGCTACATCCCAAACGTTTGTATTTTAACCCCTTGCTGCTGCTTTAGACAGGCGGAGAACGAGTGGAGAGGCAGGAAGGAAAACATTAGCCCTGTAGTGGCCGGGATTATGGCCAGGATTTGGGCTGCAGCGGGTGCTCAGCATCCTACCCACGTTTCCCAGCTGTGTCACTGAAAGTCGGGAATAAAACTCTCCAACATTGTAATTTCCGTATGAGAAAGCTGCATTGCTTTATTTCTGCATCAGGCGTGCAGGGAATATCTCCTATTCCATGCCCTGCAGCCAGCCAACAGACAAGTTGAAATCTGTGAAACTTATACATATTCATTACATTTCCCCAAACTCATATGCTAAGTGTTCCCGCGAATTCTTTTGCATATTTAAATCACTTATTGGAGCTTATTTACATTAGAGCAGGGGTCTTTTGAGGATCTCTGGTGGCCATTTGGGGAACATCCCCCCATCCCTCTAATTACCCTTTTTTGGTCATAGACCTCCAAAGAAATTTCTCTTTTTGGAATGAATCCCAGTGATGTGGGCTGGTCAAGATATACCTTTGTATCATCATTGCTCAGGCCCACAGTCTTTAAGATGACCACTTGCACAATTTAATACAAGACTAAGCACTGTCGGTTAAAGCTGAAGGAATTCACAGCACTTAAATTCTATTTGTGTAATTGAGGATTTTCCCAGCAGGGAGGTGAATCTGAGAGTGGCCCATGGGCCTGGCTGTAATGCAGCTCAGCACTGCCCCATGCACACAGAGTGCTCCTGGGTTAAATGGACCATCCTGCCTCCCTCATGGAACTATCCCGAAATATCAGGCCATTCAGCTTGCTAATTCAGCAGAAAACTTCCCTGTATTTTTCTCACCTCCTGCTTTATTTATTTATTTTTGTCTAATTAGTGTCATTTTCTGCAGCTTTTTACAGGCTGTGTCAGCTTTCTGCAGGGTCAGGAGAACACCAGACCAAGGAATTTGCAGCAGGAAGAGCAGAGAAGCAAGGAAGGGAGTAGTGAGACAGCCTCTTGCTGGCAGTAGTGAACTGCTAAATTTGCTCAAGTGTCCAAACAGATGTGTCAGTTCCTGGAAAGATGAGCTGGTGCTTTGCTTCTGCCATCCTGCCTGCATTCCATTTCCCCCTTTTTGAATTATTTTCTGAAGGAGACTAAAATAAAAGAAAGCAGCAGGAGATGTGAACTGAGCTCTGATCTCTCAGTAATGCTTGACTTATTGTGTCAGTGATTTACAGCATTTTCTGCCTTTTTTTAAGCAGTGATACACACTGCAAGCTGGAACAATACAGGGTCCTTCAGTTAGCTCAGGAGCAGAACATTTTCTTGCTTAGAAATTTCTAATTTTAAATTGTTTGTGAATGACAAGTAATAAATTAATTTACTATTTTAAGCTGTTTGTTATCACTCCTCCTCCTTCCTTAGTCATAAAGGGAACCAAATCTCGAAACATTCTAACTTGCAGCAAAGCAAACTCTTCATTTTGTAACACACAGAGGCTTTACAGTGAGAAATAATTAATCCAAACTGACAAACAGCATCAAAACTTTAGCATTTTTTGAAGTATACTGGAAGCATTCACACACATTAGCAAAGGCATTTCCCTCCTGTAAGAGAGTGAGTGCAGCAGCATCACAGACTGGGCTGGGGTGAGATGGTCTCTGTCTCCTGACTTTTTTTTTTTTACATGGGAGACTCTCTCTCTGTCTTTCTTAAAGCTAAAAACCCTACTTCTTCCTTTCATTGTTTTGAACATTGCTGTGCTAATGCATTATCAAAAAGAGATTTAAGTCTCCATGCAGAGAGGATTTCTGTTTAAGTGTCACATCTTCCTACATTGGCTCATGGATATTAAAGTTGAGTTTGAGAAGCTCCCAAGCATGCACTTTGTTACCCTATTGGCTGTATCACTTATTTGAGGCCAGGCCTTATGATGTAAGCTGATTGTGGAAATTATTAATAATAATAGCTCAAAAAAAGAGGTAATCTAACATACATGCAAGATATCTGGGCATAAAAGCGTTCTGCAGCCCACTGCTGTTGGACATTTGGGATTTGCCCAGATCCCAGGTGATTCTTACTGACCTCCAAAGGTGAACTCAGTAGAACTAACTTCATTCAGGTTTGGGGTTTTTTTTAATATATTAAACTCAGTCAT
This sequence comes from Aegithalos caudatus, assembly GCA_013389925.1. NCBI lineage: Eukaryota > Metazoa > Chordata > Aves > Passeriformes > Aegithalidae > Aegithalos > Aegithalos caudatus. Next base: position 293,550 of record WEIU01003336.1, read on the forward strand.
TCCTGTAATGGGTTTTGTGATAGAATTTCAGATACTGTCCTAGCAGTCATTGTCTCTTTAAAATTACACAGTGCCTTCCTAAAACGAAGGAGTTTGCAATTTTTAAATTTGTTTGTAACAATACTTCTGATTTTTTTAGGAGCTGTTCAGCTGTGATCAAGTCATCTGTTTTAAAACTAAGTTCTTTATTTCTGTTTACAACAGACACGTCCAGACATGTTATCAATGCATCTGATATGTATCCTGTGCCAGACACTTTAGAATACGGAAACAGAATGTATAAACTAATAAGTGGGAACTTTACGTGGTCTTCAGCTTTACAAGCCTGCATGGCAAACGGTGCAGAGCTGGTGAGCATTACAGACCAGTACAGCCAGGCCTTCCTCACAGTCATCGTCAATCGCCTGGGATACAACCACTGGATCGGGCTCTTCACTGCCGACGTACGTACACCCCTTCACACCCTGCCCGGGAATGCCCTGCTGCAAGGGATATCTTCCAGGGACAAGCATGTGGGCTGTGTCATTGGTAGGAAGTCACAGAAAGTTTGCACCTGGAAATGAAACCCTGGAAAATTTGAGCCTAAAACTTCCTCTTTTTTTCTTTTTTTTTTCTTTTAACATAATTATGTAAGTCCAGGGAGAGCCAGTTTGGTAAACCAACTACTGAAAACTAAAAGCCATAGAAAACTTTAAAAAATGTGGGGGAAAAAAAATCTCTAGTAATGTTGACATTGAAATTTCATTATTTCATTTGTAGTAGTACCCAATGGCCCAAATAACTGCTTGCTAAAAACAGAAAATTAGATGTAGTTTGTAGTCTCCCAAAAGTAAGTTGGGAGGATCCTTGGCTCTACCTTTTGTTGATCCTTGCTGGACTTTTAGGAAATTAACACATTCTGTAAATCCTGGTGAGGATGCCACCAAAAGAAGATTGACTCGTGTGGTGCTAAAGTATATCAGAAAGATAACCTGAAATTTGTTTTGGCAGAATGGGCTTAACTTTGAATGGTCAGATGGGACCAGGTCTTTGTTTACCTTCTGGGAAGACGACGAGTCCCAAGCCTTTGGCAGCTGTGTTTACATTGATACTTCAGGGCACTGGAAAAGCGCAAATTGTGAACAATTCCTGCAAGGAGCAGTTTGCCATGTGCCACCTAGTAAGTTGGTCAAGCTTTATATTAAATCTTTGCATCTGCAAATCTGTGTACTGACATGGAAATACGTGAAAGGAGTTAATTGGTTAGAGGTTAAGCAATATTAAGCAAGGCTGACTGTTACTTAAAACGGAAGTATTTTTCTCTTTATTTCCTATTTGTGAAACCATTTTTTTCCAATAAAATATTGGCCATCAGGCCTGATCTATAGGAGAACGAAAAGAGAACTTTCATAATAGAAAAGAAAATTACTTACTCTGTCTCTTCAGTGAACACTATATTATTTGTGAAAAATGAGGATTGCTAATGACCTAGCTTGAAGGGAAATAATTCCAGTTTGCTGAAACTAACTGTGGGATGGGAGAAGAGAAGCATTTAGAGCTAAGTGAAAAATTAATCATATCTTCGCTGATGAATACATCAAAAATTGTGAAATTTTTTCCAGTAAGGCTAAAAGTATTTTTCTGTATCCTAAAATATGTTGTGTTTCCTGAAATGCTCTGTCAGTCACCTGGGCTTCAGTTAAATCCAGAATTCAGGTCTGGAACTCCATTCAGTGCCAGACTGCAGGGTCTTGTGGCACCATCCAGTTCTTCAAATAGTTCCCAGTCAGTGGTGTTGACCACCTGGGCTCCTTGATTAGCTCATGACCTCCTCTGCACATCACTATCAGATAGACTGTCCTGATCCTGCTGTTGTAATCCAGCAAGGTTTTTGATCAGAAATAAAACCAGCTGTACTCATTTAATACAAATATGTGCAACTGCTAGATTTTCGTTTTGAAAAAAGAGGCATAACACAATAACATGCTTATTAGCATTACTCCAAAACAGTGTGTGGTATGTTATATTAATGTGTATTTTGTTGTGCCAATAAAGCTGTGCTGTTACTTCCATCACAGAAAAGAAACTCAATGCCTATAAAGGCTTATGTTCAGAAAAAACTGTACCCTGGATCAAATTCAAAAACAGTTGCTACAGCTTTTCCACAGTTCTTCAGGGCATGAGTTTTGATACAGCATATGAGGTCTGCAGAAATCAAGGTAAGTGATTATTTTGTAGCTACCAAATGTCATTGTGATATCTTAAACCAATATTTATTTTCTGAAATGACTGAAATCATGGCATATGTTTTCCCTGTTTCAAGATAACGATAGTGGAACTTATAAGCCAACTATGAAATTGGAGACAGCATGCATCAAAAAACATTCCTTTCCATGTGAAAATACTGGTTTCTCCAATAAAACATAACATGATCATTTTCCCCTTCAAATTTGTTTTAAAGTCATGTGAGAAGAGTTCTGTATTTGCTTGAGCATTTTCCCATTAATTATAAATTTAAGAACTTACAATGTCTAACTAGACTTTTCAAGCTCTTCAATTAAGACTCATAATGCTAACTTTTTGAAATACAATGTTACATTTTAATGGGATTGCTTGAAAATTTGTTCTGTGTTTAATTTGAAGGATCAAATCTTCTGACTATTCAAGATGAAGAAGAAAATGCCTTCATTTTGGAAGAATTACACAGTTTTGGTTATTCTGTACAAATGGTTTGGTTGAATATTCTGCTTGTTACAGACAGTAAGTTTGGGGAAGAATAGAACTGCATGTAATAATCTGGTTTGGGTTTTGGTTGTTTTCCAAAAACCATTTCTAACTACCACTTTTCAAAACGCTTTTGTCTTTTGAGATTTTGTTCACTGATTTGTGCCTGTTTATGATGTAGTCAAACCAGTGAGACTTTCTGCAATGGTTACCAGTATTCTGAATACTCAATAGGCATACGTGCGTGTAAATGCCTTTTTTCCTTCTTAAAGATACACTATAGACTGTCTTCTGTGTTAACTACATAGGGTGTTTTTAAATACTTCAAGAAAAAAAGTAATACAGTGGCCAAAGAGTATTGTGTAATACCTTATTTTCCATGTGAGGATAAATCTAACTGAAACAAATATTTCTCAAAATGTTATTCTGTTTTGTAATGATTTTCAACTTCTGCCCATAGATGAGACAGTGTCCTGGTTTGATGGTTCTCCTTTAAATTATTCTAACTGGGGCATCAGAGAGCCCGAATTTGGTCATCTCAAAGGGAATTTCTGCATCAGCTTGAGGACCACAGATGGAGTCTGGCAATTATCTCCATGCAGAGAAAAAAGGGGTTTTGTATGTAAAATGGATGCAGGTATGTCCTGCCATAAAAGAAGGCAATTCTGTCCTTGTAACCATTGTTGTACTTGTTCCATGTTGCTTGCTTTACTTGGTGTCAGTTTTCATTTAATTAATCTTATCCCTTGGCATTGGGGAAAAAAATAACCTCTAAAAGTCCCAGGCAGCTGGGGTGACCTTTGTTTGGGGAACCCGGGCAGCCATTCCCAACTGCAGGAGCCTTCCTGTGGCATCAGGGTGACCTCCACAGCCCCTGCTGGGAGGGGAGGTCACAGGGCAGGTGTGAGCCCACACAAAATCGCTCAGTCACTGCTGAACCCACTAACCAGACTGATCTGCCTCTGCATGGTTCTGTTCATGAATTTGTACTTTGGGTAAATGCTGTTGCTCATCCTTGCACAAATTCCAGTTAATATATTCCACCAGATTAAAGGGACTTTAAATAACATACTAGATTATGTTTAACTTGGCCAGTTGGAATAACATTGACATGAGTCAAATTAAACAAAGAACAGCCTATTCTTGTTGGTTTTAGGTAGATTGTCTTTTCAGTATCCATTTTAAAGTGAATATATATAATAACTACTGTGGGTCAATTTGTGACTGTTCTGGATTTTATTTCAGACATTGATACAACAGAATCCTCTGAAAAAGGTAAACTCTACTTTTTTATTTTTAATAAGGAATAATACACATTTTGAGCTGATACTTTGTGAAATAATATTTTTCACTGCTGAACCTACAATTTGCATTGTGTGATATTTAAGGGGTAGTAATGTTTTCCTTTAAATAGCTATGTGTTTATATTTTGAATTACTTATAATTGTAGCTATATTTGCTTAATAACAATTTCTGTTCTTCCCTTTCAGCATCATACAGTGGGCTTGTAGCTCTGGCTGTTCTTGTGACGTTGGTGATGTTGGCTGCCATCTCCCTTTTCCTGTGGTGCCTGCACAAAGAGAATAACCAACTCTTCCGCAGGATACTGTGGGTCAGAAACGCCTATTTACCACAGATTAATGCTGACAGTCCTGCTTTGGAAGAAAGCATCCTCATTTCTGACTTTGAGAGAAGTGAGAACAATTAATTGATCAGAAGTTGCAAGTGGTCTTGTCTTCTATGTGAAACTTCACAGCATCAAGTTGTGAGGTGGTTTCCTCATTCTCGGGAGTCCCTCAGAGTGCCCATATCCTGAGAAACCCTCACGGCCATCAGTATCAATGCTGAAGGAGCTCCCTGTCCTGGAGAGATTTTGATTTGTGGCAGGATGAGATGAGGATGCAGGGCAGAGCCATGGAGAAATTTTCTTCTCTGGGATAAATCAGGAATTGAAAATACTCACAGACCATAAATCTCCAACCACTCACTCGGAGCAATCATGTTTGAGGTTCCAGAGTAGTGGGCATTTTCATGGAGCTTTTTCCTTTGGGAATGTTGGAGCCTTTGTGTTTTAAGTTTTTACACTTTGCAGAACCTGCTTATGAGCTGGCATTAAAATTTGGCCTTGAATTTAGGACTCTGAAATATATTCCAAGGATTATGGGGAAGACTTTTTTTTTTTTTTCTGGTAAAATGAACTGTTATTTTTTCTGCAAAATGGACAGTTATTACAGTTATTTTACAGACAATAGATTCTTGCCACATTGATTTCCAAGCTTGCAGGAAGATGAAGTTACTCTTGACTTGAGACTGACAGAGTTTTCGTAGTTTGGCCTGTGATGCCGAATTCATGTTATAAAATAAATTCATCTAGAGATATAATGCATATGAGCTTTGTCATCCTGACCTTATTATAATCATTTGAGATACATCCAGCATCCTATTAAAGATTTAGCTGTGTTATCTCTCACCTAGATTATTTCAGACATGGAATCCCATCAGCATTCATTAAAAACATTTTTGGGCAATATCTGTTTGAAGAAAAAACCCATTATATGTCTTCCTGAAGGTATGGAACAAATGGCTTTACTGTTCAACTACAGTGTTCCTGTGAGCTGTATTCAGGGACCCTCTGCTCTCCAAAGAAGGGTGACGTGGGGGAACCTCACTGCTGTTCCCAAAGAGTGCTAGTCCTCTGACCCCATGTAGCAGACACTTTCTCTTTCAGTGCTCGTACCAAGGTGCTAAGAAAGAAGATGAATTTTGCTGACCTGTTGCTCTTCAGGCTGGTGGTTGTGAAGGAGCCAGCTCAGGTCTCTGTGCTGTCTCAGTTGCAGCAGTCCAGGACAGAAATGTTTACTCTCCCTGGGATTGCCACCACCCCAAACAGTCCTCCACCCACCTCTCTGAAAACACCTGGGAGCTTCTCAGGGATTTTAATTTTTATTTCTTATTGCAGTGTGGAAAAACAAACGTTTAGCAATGGTTACTTCACAATGGATTTAGTGTCATTCCCACCATCTATAAAAGCTGCTGCAAAGGGCTGCATTTCTTGTTCTGTTTCTCAGTTTCCTTGTTTTAAGGTGACTCATTCTAAAAATTTTGCAAGAGCCCTGAGACAGAGGTATGTTCCTCAGACTTAAGCAGCTAAGGCCAACTAAAATGTTTTTACACAATATTTGTGCAGATGCACAGGAATGCCTTTTAGTTAGATTTCACATGGCCAAAAATTGCCTGTTCATGCCGTAATTATGTGCAGGGCTATTTTTAAAAATTATTTCATACATGGAATATTTCTGTGCTGGTTTACAGAACTGGTTTACTCTTTTTGATGACTTCTAAGGTTGTAGCTATCCCAAGTTCTTAATCTGAAATTTTTCTATCATAAAAAATATAAATAGCTTTTCTGTGTACATTCTATCTACATTAGTCTTCATTAAGATTTTTAAAGTTTTGGTTTAGTCCTCTAAATTTTTCTATTGGACTGTTTATATTTGCAGTCCACTATTAGAGTTTGTGGACTGCAACTTTTGAGTACAATTACCAGATAATCTGTTTTTTATATGTATTAACTGTGATAGATTTTTACCACCAAAAGAAAAGAAAAAAAGCTTGTGACCTCTTCTTTCCCTATTACTATTTTACTTATTCAAAATACAGCTGGAGGAACTTAAACCAACAAACCCCCTTCATGACATTCACTGAGAAATGCTGCCTTCTCACAGTACAGCAAGCAGAGTGGCTTGCAGGGTGGTTTTTGTTTGCAAGAGTAAGCTGTGTCATCTCTGAGGACATGTATTTATTGGGCTACAATGCTGTTGATAGTTATAAAGACTCTGGTCAGATTTTGATGTGGTTAATGAAGTTGTATTTTTTCACAAAACTTGACATAGATATTTTATCAGTTTTCCTTGAGGTATGTTTTATTCCTTGAAATGTATCTGAAGGGTAATGGCATAATCAATAAACCTAACCTCAAAATGATTGTTGATTAATGTTGATGAGCTTGTATTAAAGAAAAAGAAGTTCAAGCAGTGTTTTCTTCCTACTTTGAAATGGTTTTGAAGGAACAGACCCTTAGATACTTATTTTCAAATCTTTCATCATTTAACTTTTTATAACTGCAGATACTATTCACTCAAGAATGTAATCAATGATTGCTTTCTAGTCTTCCTTCTGGATTTTGTTATCCATAGCTTTCAATTGTTTACCCTTAATCAGAGCTCTCCTATGCTGTTCCTGATCAGAGTATGTGGTGACTGTGTTTTTATTGCTGACCTTGGTGACATGGGTAGTGAGAGTCACTGTATTATTTCAACTGGAAAATTAAAGCATGACTAACTAGTTGTCCACTAATTACAATAGTGCTGTAATTTCTCTTGAATCTTTCCTCCTTTACTAAGAGGAGAGGCTTTAGTGTCTCATAAGAGCAGTGCCCAGGCTTTGCCCTGGCTCATCCTGTGCAAGGACAGCCGGCTCCAGCCTCCTTTCAGGCTGTGTGACTGGACTAGACCTGGGCACTGCACACAATCTCCACACAGGGTGGTCTGAGTGTTTCCCAGGCATGGATGAGGATGCCTCAGAATGTGTGTGCAAGAGGTGCTGGAAGGAGATGGGAGCCAGAGCACCAACAGAGTAAGGATGGTGGATGGAATCAGGGCATTAATTTACAGATATTCTCTGAGCCTACTGCCTATTCCCTGCAGTAGTGAGCTGAGGCCACAGGGATGAGTGATGGGCTGGAGGAATCTCCCTGCTGAATTGTGGAGGGTGTGTTGTGTGGGAGTCTATTTGGATCTGCCACAAAAAAGGTAGAGATACATGGACTGCAGCACAGCAGCTTCCATGGATAGCACCAACATGTTTTTTGTGTCCAAGAACTGGGCCCGAATAGGCAAGTGAATGTTGCAGGGTTTTTGCCATATTAGCTTCTTTCAATGTTCTTACCCAAAGAGAAGTGTTAAATCTTTTCATACCACATCTTTCTTGGATGATGGAAGGGTATCCCCATCAGAGACAGGTATATTCAGGTCAACATGACAAACTTTATCTGCCAGATATTGGGGTTTGTCAAAACTCCATCTGCTTGTCTTTGCAGATGCCATTCCAGGAGAAAATGTATCTCCTGGTCCCTTTAACAATTCCTGCAGCATGTCTCTGAGGAAAAGAGATATTCAATGCAACTGCCACATCCCAGGTGGACACAAATCTGTGATGGGAACATTTGCATGTTGGAGATGCCCAGCATGACCAGACACAGCAAAGGGTTGTTATGGCACAAGGTTTTAAGTGGGCAGCATGACTCCTCAGCAAGGTCCTTCCTGGCTGTGCCTCTCCTGGGCACTGCCCTTCCTTGTGCAGGGATCCTCCTCCCCTCTGCTCTCCTGCCTTGGCTACCTTTGCACACACACACTTCTGCAGCTGGGGCATGATGAAGGAGCTATGGGCTGTTTGAAATCTGTGCTGTACAGTCCAGAGGGACCATAGGGAAAAAATAGGGGTTTGCATGCTCTGTGACACTTGACCAGCTCTGATTCCCAAGGCACCATTGCACAAATTCCATTTAATTTAACCCCCTGCTTTTTTTTTTTTTTNTCCCTCCCTCAGTGTAGTAACAAGCTTCCTCAGTCTCTTGAAATAATAAGCCCAATGTCATGAAAACCATGGCATATGCTTCCTCCAGAGCATTTCCTTGGTTAAAAGCTAAATTACACACAACCAGAAAAATGGGCTATAAATACTGAGCTAAAAAAAAAAAGGGGGATAAAAAAAAAGATAAAAAAAAAAAAAAAAAAAAAAAAAAAGGCATCTACTTGAGTTATAATACTATTATAATATGTCATTTGGCAACTGGTGGAATGTTGGTTTTAAACCCCTTCAGGCCAGCAGTGATATCTTACAATCTGGTGCAGCCCTAATGTAGATGTGTGAGTAACCTTCAGGAGCAAACCCACAGGCAGCCTTGCTGTTCTGAGATGGGATGAATTAAGGAGGATCGTGGTGCTTGGAAACACAGTCAGTCTCGGTTTGGCCAGTAGATGGTAGTGGTACACAGAGCTGACAAAAAGAGCCGTGCAAGAGAAAATATCACAGGGATCTGCTCTGGATCCTATAGCAGTTCAGTTAAGCAAGCAGCAAAACTCCCAAGTCACAGGACAGCAAATAACTGTGTGGGTTCTGAGCCCTGGCCACAACACTACAAAACTGTTTAGACAACTGTCCAAGTCTCAGTGTTCCTTCTCGACTACTTTAATGGGATGCATTGAAGTGCTCGGAAAGGGATAATGCAAGTCTTTACATTGGTGTGTAGGCTTTTCATTTCTATGGTGAGTAAAGTGAAAATCCACTAGGGTTCCTAAGTAATAAATAAAAATCTTTTTTGAATATTTTGATTCTGGTGCCTTTCATGGAAAGGCAACTCACTGAAAATGCTTCAGCCATGTATCTCTCTGGATTTATTTTAATATTTTATTTCTTGACTGTATCAGTACAGACATTTGCTTACTACTTTTCAGAGGAAATGAAAAATTAAGACATCGAAATGACTGTATAAGTAATCATTCCACTGCACTGTTGAAAGTAGATTTATTTTCTCCTTCTCCCAATTTATTTTCTAAGTTGCCCAAAGAATAAGAGCTCCTGATCCCTTTCCGTCCATTATCTTTATGCAGGATGACCATGATTTGCATTTGGATATTAGAAACTTAACCATTAAAAAGGGCACTGAGGATAATTTTGTAATAAAGCCTTCCTTCAAAGTCTTAGCTCTTATAATCTTATTTCCTTACACTACAGCTCTTCCAAGACTTTCCCCGTCCTTCTATGATGAAGCAACTGCATTTGTCTAAGGAAGTGTACTAGACCCAGCCCCCAGTACTTATGAGTAACACCATGGTAATTTATAACAATGGAAGTGATTCTCAACTGCAGTTGTTCCCAAAAGTGCAGAGCTAGGAAACAGCCAAAACACTTCTCCTGCCTTATCTACTTTTTTCTTAGCCTCAGCCTAAAGGCAAAATTTCTACTGTGGTTCTCAGAAAAAAAATGCTTGAAAACATTTTCTTTAAGTGAGCACAACAGCTAAACTTGTAGATGCAAAATAACTCTTGAACTGCAGAGTGGGTCAAAAGTTCCTCTCCTCTGTGTGCTAGCAAAGGAAAAAAGGGAAGCCTGTCTTTCTGAACCATGCACAGAAAGGCACAAAACAACAGGCTGCTACTTAGAGAGGTGGATGGCCAGCAGCAGTGGTGGTTGGCACTGGGTGCGTGAAGGCCCATCCAACACCACTGTGTGGACCAGGAGAATGCAATAGCTGGGTCAGTGTCTCAGAAAACAATAGCAGCCCTGTATCTTTTCGGATTTTTATAGATGTATGCTCATCTTTAGAAATTAAAAGTTTCCATTCATTTTGTACAAAAAAAATCTTCTTTTTTTTACTGAACACTGAAAATTATCCCATAAAATACATTCCTCTTCTGCAGATATTTATTCAGGTCATTTGTTCTAAAGTGTGATCTCAGGCCTTTGATCTGAGCCATAACCTGATTAAATATGCTTTGCCACTTATTTCTGCCATAAACCTTGTGTGCATTGTAGATGAGAAGCCCCTGGAAAGTCCCCACAGAGCTGAGAACAGACAGACTCCACCTCATCAGCAGCTTTGGGCTGTGTGGCTTCACTGATGCTGGACTTGTGATACCATCTCAGAGCTTGATGCTTCCAGGTTCATTGAGTTATGCAAGCACAATTCCTAACATTGGACATTGCCAATGAGCTGGAGTACACAGAGTTTTAATATAAAGTAAAAGACTATTCTAAGTCATGCAAGGCTTAATTTGTTATGGCCCCAATCCAAATCTACATCATCTGTATTAATTTCTTTTGGTAAATTACTATTCTTGCTAGCAGGCTTACCTGTTATGTACCTGAAATCTGACAACTATCTAAAGGCTTACATGACCTAAGTATAATATTTTTAGTATTTCATATTCAAGAATATCAGAAGGATTATTTCTGAAAAGGTAAGAAGGTAAAATTGCTGCTGCTGCATATCATGCCCTGTTAGTCTTGTGGGATGAAAATTATGTTGAGGGACAAATTGAATTACTTCAATTATTGTTTCAAAAGCAAATCTTAAAGATGGAAATACACATATGGGATACATCATGGCTATAAGAGACATGAGCTACCATTCAGTTAAATGTGTAAATGCACAGAACAGCACTGTGAGCTTTCTATCTGGAAAGAGCAGATATTTAGAATACCTACAGAAACAGTGGCTACTTTACCCTTTAAAATACTTGTAATATAAATAGCAGAGTTGCTGTTACCCTCTCACCAGATCCAGGATGTAGCCTTTATCCCTGCAGGCTCCTGGAGTGCCTGCCTCACTGACATGGCACCTCTGGAACATACACACCATGTCAGTGCATCTGGGTGTAGTTAAGTTATGGAAGAAGGAAGAAAGCCAATGTGAGCTCTTTTTTTCATCTTGTCCTTGACCATCTACCCCCCCTCCCCAACCTTCCAGAATCTAGTCTGGGTTGAGGATATGGTTTTTCATTATTGATATTTATATGTAAATTTACTTAATTCTTGTCCAATTGAAAGAATGTGAAGTTGAAGTTGGGTGAGTCTCAGCTGCTCTTACAGGTTGTTCAACCACTTGCTCTGATGTAGCACAAAGCAAACCCTCATGGAAGGAAAGATGAAAGGAAGAGCCATTCACTGGTGAAAGCAAAAGTATAAAGAGAATAGGGAACAGTTATTCCAGCTATTTGGGAAGACTAGAATGAGGATTAAGTGACTGAATCACAGCAGAAAATACTTGATAGGTAGCTGTGGGGATAGCTGGGTTGACAATGAGCAGCCAATGCAAGTGGTAGGGTCAGTGTGCACTGTTACATTCAATAACTGTGATTTAGAAATAAATCCATCCACCACAGCTGCTGGGGATTTGATTCACAGTACTGCTGTGGCTCTTTCAGGTCACCCTGGGTAAAGATGAGTAAGCCTGACCTGAAACTATTGATGTGTATACATTTGTGGGACAGCTGACACATCATCCCCACTGCCTTCTAGCCCAAACCTACCTTCCAGCTTTCTGACCCACACAAATATTCAGCAGCCAGAATTCAGGACCTCTGGGCACAAATTCCATGCAACTCGGATGTAAGGAACACCTCCACTTAAATTTGTGTTTTCCCTCTGGATAGAAGAAATTGTTTCAAAATTAGTGAAGCTGAATCATCCAATTCATCTACTACAGCAGTCAGTGGGACATGGGCACCCAACTTGCCCTGGGTACCTAAAATCCAGATCCAGGGTAAAGGATGACAAGGTCCAGAATCACTACATAAAGAGCAAAAAAATAGAATGATATATGCAAAAAATGAGAACCTTTTTATTGGTTTTGTTTCTTTGACACTCTTTTTGTCTGCTTTGGTTTGGGGTTTTTTTGGCTTTTAGGTTTTTGGGGGGATTGTTGGTTTGTTGGTTGGTTGTGGGGTTTGAGGGGGTTTTGGTGGTTTTTTTAACAGGTTTTTTGTTTGGTTGGTTGGTTGGTTGGTTTTTTTGTTTGCTTGTTTGGTGGTGGGGTTTGATTTTGGGGTTTTTTTTTGGTGGTTGTTTATTTTGGGGGTTTGTTGGTTTGTTTGTTTGTTTGTTTGTTTTAGCCCTTGAAATCACAGACCCAGGTGATGGGATGCCTGATGATCTCTTTACTGGTACTTTGAGAATGTTCCTGTGATGCACCTTTGAGTGGTCCAGTTGCCTCAGTGGGTCTGGAGCTGGACCCCAGGTGGGGACAGCTGTGGGGAGAGGCAGCCATCCTCCCTGCTGTGCAGGGGGCAGCAATGTCACAAACTCCCCTTTTTCCTCTTGTGTAACATGGTAGTGAAAACATCAACTTCCTGCACAACAACTGCCTGGTTCAAAGCACTGAGATCTGACTGACAGGACAGCTTTTGGCAGGCTAACAAATATCTGTTCCTAGCTCCATGTGGATCTGCCGAAGTAGATCTGTGTCCAAATCTGGTTCAAGAGCTGTGGGATAGACTGCAAAGCCCATGACGCTTAAAGCAAAGCCATAAGCTATGAGAAAGGGCAGGAATGGCTGACCTCAGTTCTACCAGGATCACAAAATAATATAAAAAAAAATCCTTTATAAAATTTGATATATTTAATACATTTAGGTAACAACAGCGATATGAAGAAAATTATTTCTGACGTGGACATTCTTCAGTCTTTCTGGAAAAGGTATTTAAACAGAGCTCTAACACAGCTTGGGGGTTTTCTGTCTCCCTCTGGGAACAGAGGAACATTCATGGGATGCTGAAAAAAGCTAGAAACCTCTCCCTGGAGCACGTTCCCAAATATAAGGACACCCAGTACAAATGCAAAACTTAACCAAAGGTGTACAGTGCTATGCAGGGCCAGTGTTTATTGTTTTTATGATTGTATTTTTAAGCAGTCATTCTTTTGATCCATACTAACTGCTGGTCAGGGAAAGAAAAATAAAGATTACACAGAAAATAACAAAATTTTCTGGCTGGAGGCCAAAACTTCACAAGAGAATACTGAAGCCTAATATGTTTTGTTTGACGTCTTTGTTTCTGATAGATGTTGACTGAATTCAGGAGGATGACGGCACTTTGAACAAAACCAGCTGGGGAAGTCAGTTTGCTAATTATTAACCCTCTAGGGAAGAAACTGGCTTGGAAATGTGCATTCCAAACATTCTGGGAAAATATAAAACCTAATGTAGATCTCTTTGGAAAAGAAATAACTTTATACTGTGGTTTGTATTTTTAGCAGGAAGGGGGGAGACAGCTTGTGACACATGACTGAATTTCTCAAGATGGGTAATAATTCAGTCTTAAGACTTCTTTTCTCCCTCTAGTGGGATTCAGCAGTCCTGAGACTGAAGTAAATCTAACATTAAGAAATGACTATAGGGAATGAGGAGAGGTTGTACATTTATTGTGATAGAAATCATAGGAGAAGGGGGAAAAAAGGCTGTTGTCAGCCCCTTGACCATTTTTCAAGAAGAAAAAGGGGGATTTTCAAAACTGTTGGGCGGGAAAAAGTCAAATTTCATTCTTTGCCTTACAAAATATTATTCAGAAGCTATTGTGATAAATATTCATATACCCAAATATAAAAATATAAATCCCAAAAAGTAAAGAAAAAGGTATAATAGTCTTAAACAGTAGGTTCTGCTCTGACATATTTACATCTCATTTTACCCGGATCCGCTGATCCTTCCTCTGTATCCTGGCCAGAGAGATGGCTGTATAGAAAGTATAGGGGGTTTTTCCTCCATTTCAGGAGTTTTGGGAGTAAAAGAAGAGTTAGATATGAGCACTACACCAAAATTCAGTGCAGTTCCGTGTTTAACTAGTGCCAGTCTTTGCTAAAATTATAGCATGAAATGGAAACAGAGAGTGGGGGGTGGAAAAAACCAAAACAACCAAAGATCAAAGACAAAAAGTAATTTAGGACCAATTTTCACAATTTGCTTAACATTGGAGCTATTTTCCCACTTGATACATTGGTTACAGCACAGAGACATCAGCTGTTACAAGTAAGTGCCAAAATAGATGTAGTAGAATGCATTATTGTTTAAAACAAATAGGTCACATGGGATGCTGAACTGATTTTTGTTTTCTTCCCCATAGGTGTGATGCCATTAGATGTCAGATCCTTAAAGAAATACCTTAGTATTAGATAGGCTTTTTAAAGTTAAACTGCTTGACAATTAGTTTAACATCAGAACTGTGCATATTTTTTTCCTTTTTAATGTTGTAGGTGGTATTACATGCCTAGATAAAGTGATTTCCAGTAGAGAATGTGGTAGATAGCAAAGTACCTTCTAAACTTGTTCATACTCTTGACTATAGGCAACTCTCTTTCATTGCTTTGTATAACTCATGTGTGTATGTGTGTACTAACAGCTGTTACAAATTATGAATTGGAGTAATTATGGAGAGTACCCTTTCCAGAGTGCTGCAATAGCCCATTGTCCCTCCAAGGACTGATTTAAAATTGCAATTGGTTATGTAAAGTGAACACTTAGAGTATTTTTGACAGAAAGCTGATTAAATTCATGTATCCCAGAGAGTCCACAAATGAGTTTGTTACCACACTCTTCAAGATTAGAGGGAAAATCCACACATTTGCACAAGAATTAATGCAAAAAGGACCCAACCCTAACTGAGTGTCAGCTGTATGACATGCCTCCAGTTATGGATCCTGATGCTTTAATCCTGCCTGTGTGAGAGTAAGAACAGCCTCCAGCCAAGCAAACAAACACAAAAGGTGGAATATTCAGGATTTTTGGGCATTCTTTGCTGTTTCTTTGCTTGGGTAGGTACAATACTAGTAAGCAGCCAAATTACATGAGAGCTTAGTCACTGAGTCCATGAATAAACCAGATTTTATTTCTCTGTTTCATAGAAAACTGGGCTAAGTGGAAGAGAGTGCCTTTTACTGTTGTGTTGTTTGGTGGCAGGTACAGGAAAAAGAATTTGGCCAATGCAGGGAGCTGGGGAGCAGGTCCAGGCCTTTTTTCCTGGCTTCACTATCACTGTGTCATCTTGGCCAACTCATCTGGTTTTTTGCTTTGAGTTTTCCACATATAAAATGAAGAAAAAAACTTATTCTTTGGCAATGTTCTTTTGAGAAAGGTTGCCAAGTACCATGCAAGCTGCAAAACCAACACCTTGTTACTAAGGGTAAACCCCCTTGCAGGGAGAGTGTGAAGTTCCTCATTCCATCACTGTTTCCAGGCTGCTCCCAAGGCGAAACAGATACGTATTTTGTCAGAAAATCGTTGGCAAAATTTAATTTTCAAAGGGTTTTTCCCAACTAAACTTGAAGAACTTTTGTTCTAAGTTCAGGATAATAGCAGTAATAGGAAGGGGCTAAACTGGCGGTGTAAAGAAATGGATAATTTAAGTCTATTTTCAGTTATGTGTTAAAAATTTGAGACTATCTTCCTGTACTTTTTTATTAGTGTTCCTATGGTGTTATATTACAGCATTAGCAATCTTTCAAAATCCATGGTATTGTTTATAAAAATAAACTAATTGAAGGCAAAGTGATCTCTAGCACTGTGTTTGCTCATACTTTGTTTTCATGTCCAATTCTTGTGTTTAAACTTGCTTTGTTGGAATAATAAAATATACTCTGACTTGGAATCTCTACTAACCTTGGCTTTTAAAATGAAGACCCTTGGCTTCCCTTTGGCTCATTCCTAATTTGCCATGCCTGTCATGTCCTCTCTGGCAGGGCTTATGGTTATAAAAGTATGTGGGAGTAAAGGTTAAAGATAAATACTAGGTTTAACAAACATGGTTATTCTTGCCATAAGGATTCTCTTCTGAAGTTAGTGTTTGGTTCATCCTATTTTTAAGGTAGGCTCTCAATTGCATGCCATATTTGTGCCTGAGTTAAAGTTAAAATCAATATACTCAATATACTTTTAGCACTCTGTCTCTGAAGATTTCAGGTTGTCACCTCAAGGGCTAGGTTTGTAAAGGGAACATAGTCCAGATGCTGGACTTTATACCAAGAAGTAAATATTCAACAGTTCACAATAAGAACATGAGTAAAACTGTGTTCCACTAGTAGCAGTACTTTTTTGTGGGGAAACAGAATAGGGACACATAAATTTCACTTTGTAGTCTAGTAAATATTTCAGTGCTTTGAATGAAGTGCATCAGCTCCAAAAGGAAACACTCAGCACTTGCTTTAGCTTGGTAGTTATTGAATTAATCTGGATTAATGTGGATTCAGAAAAAGGGATTGCATTTGAGTTTTTAATAGCAAATACACTCGAAATGTTGTGCATGTTTTAAAAAGGGGATAACAGCATTTTCTCTTTCACTGTTTGGGAACTTTCCTCGGGCACCAGTTCATCGACAGTTTAGAGAAGAGTGAGGAGCTGAATACCTCTGCACTGTCCAGATTTCTGTAAGTGTATTGGCAGAACAAGGGAGACTAGAGAAAATGTGAGCCTGCTGCTGAGTGAGGTTGTGGTAATACAGGATGCAGACAAGTCAGAAGTATTTGATGCCTTCTTCACTGGTCTGTATTAGTAGGATTTGTTTTCAAAAATCCAAGGCCCCTGAGACCAGTGGGAGGATCTGGAGCAATGCAGGCTTACCCTCAGTAGAGTAGATCAAAACATTTAAAAAAACTGGACACAAACAAGTCTGTGGGACTCAGTGGGCTGCATCCACAAGTGTGAGGGAGCTGGCAGATGTCACTACAAGGCCAGTCTCTTGTATCTTTGAAAGGTCACAGTGATCACAGGAGGACTAGAAATTCAGTGCAGATGCTATATCTTGCTTCAAGGAGAAGAGGATGTGGAGAGCTACAGGCCACTCAGCTGTGTCTCAATACGCAGAGAGGTGTTGGAGCAAATAATTCTGGAAAGTATTTCAAAATATATTAATTGGAGAGATTGGGAATCATCAGTATGGATATACAAAGGGGAAAATCATGCCTGATCAACCTGATAGCCTTCTAGATTAAATGGCAAGCTTGGTGGATGAGGAGAGAGCAGAGGATGTTAATCATCTTAACTCAGAAAGGCTTTCATCACCAGCTGTATCCTCATTAACCAACTGCTGACTAGATAAGTAGATAGTGAAGTAGATTGAAAACAGGCTGAAATGCCAGGCTCAAGAGATTATAATCAGTGGTGCAAAATCCCGCTGGAGGCCAGTCACCAATGGTGTACTCTTGAGGTCAATATTGGAGCCAATATTGTCGAACATCCTCATTAAGGATCCTGGCTGATAGAACAGGTGCACCCTCAGCAAGTTTGCAGACACTTGAAGACTGGGAGGGGTGTCTGATACACCAGATGATTATGCTGCCAATTCAGAGGGATCTTGGCAAGCTGGATGGATCAGTTGAGAGGGACCTCATGGAATTTAACAAAGGGAAATGCCAAATCCTGCACCTGTTGAGCAATGTCCCCACACACATTACTAGGGGCTAAGGACCAACTGGCTGGGAAGTAGTTGTACAGGAAAGTATCTGGGAGACCTGGTGAACACCAGCTTGAATATGGGCCAGCAAGGTGCTGCGTCCTTGTGGCACAGCTGGCCAGCACTATCCCAGGCTGCATTAGGAGCATTGCCAGTAGGTTGAGGCAGGTGATAATTTCCCCCTGCTTGGCATTAAGACACATCTGGAGTGCTAGTTCTGGAGCTCCCAGTCTAGGAAAAATATGGTCTCACTGGATTTAATCCAGCAAAGAGCCACAAAGATGATTACAGGACTGGAGTATTTGTCATATGAGGAGTGGCTGAGAGCTGGAGGAGAGAACCCTAAGGGATTTCTTATCAATGTATCTAAATATCTAAAGTTAGGGGGAGTAAAGAAGATGAAGCAAGACTCTTATCAAATGCATTCAGTGAAGGAACAAGAGGCAATAGGCCCGAAGTGATTCACAGGATATTTCTTTTAAACAAAAGAAAAAAGTTGGGGGTTTTACTATTGTGGCCATCAGAGAGTTGTCCAGAGACATTGTGGAGTCTTCATCCATGGAGATATTCAAAATGCAAGTGGAATCAACCCAGGTAATCTGCTCTAATTGACTCTGCTCTAAGTAAGAGGGTGCATTAAATGATCTCTACAGATCCTGTGGTTCTTTGACTTAGGTACTTTAATTCATCTCAACAGCATCTCAGTACTTCTTCCAGGTTTACTGTTTATAAAAAGATTTCTGATGCTTCCAAAGTTTTGCATGCTGATAGGACTTAAACTGTGGGCCACAGGTTTCTGCTGGGGCATCTAAATACTGCCTATGATAGATCCAGCCCAGTTTATTCTGCATGGCCAAACTGTTTCAGTGTGAAATAAAAACAAACTTTAAGAAACTTAAGGACTTCATAGAATGAAGTGCCACTGCTTAATAAAATATATATAGAAATAGATGATTTAGTACTATGGGCATATTATTGCCTCCGAAAAAGAACAAGAAATGTAGATGCACTTGTTAAAGTAACAGGATTATTTAGGTAAGCATCAATTAAATAGATCACTAACTAGAAATCTACATACACTTCATTACTACAACCTCTTATTTGGTTTTTGGTTGTTTTGTTGTTTTGGGGTGGGGTTTTTTTGGTTTGTTTGTTTGTTTTTTGTGATTTATTTGAGTATATATTGAGAATTAAGACATATACAAATCAGAGTGATAATAGCACTGTTTAGGTGTTTTACTGAATATACAGTGTTACTATATTTTTCTTTTTTTCTCTTTTTAACATTTAAAAATATAACTAGGGTTACTCATGCAGTATTGTAAAGTATGTCTTCCAGAAGCTACCATAAAGAGTAGTGTTACTCCTTGACAGCCTCAGGAAAGGAAAGAGAGTGGGCTTTGCTTTTTGAAAGCCAGCAGCAGGTTCAGTTTGGACAAAACTAATGATCTCTGCAATAGAAATATGTCGCACACAGAGGTGGTCTCCGAAGTGACCAAATCCTGAAGCCTTTATAGCTTAAATCTACTCTGGAGTTTTGCCTAGAAGCTCCTTACTGGTTAGTCTGTGTGCAGAGCACTGCAGATCTGAGTCATAAGGGATCTGTGCTGCTCTGTACTATCTTCATCTTTCTCACTCTCCCTCGCGCGTTCTGTGTCAAGCACATGAAACCAGCTCACCAGCAGTATTTGTGCAGTGATGACAGCCTGATAGCAGGAACCTCATAGTCTCTCCCTGATTCAGCCATGGTGTCAAGCACAGATACAAGTCCTATAAACTCATTTATATGCACTGTCCACCCACAAACTTTATCGCAAGTTGTGTGAGTGTTGAGTCACAGACAGGTAGTTCTTGTACAAGTCCCAGCTTCATGTAAGCTGTGGGTAATAAAAGCTATTTCAGTCTCACAGAAATAATGACTAAGGTACAAACAATTTCCTTACAACAAAGACCCCTTAAATCAATAGATAAATGCTAAAAGAAAGTTCTTGTGAGGACCTGCTGATTTGTTCACCCAGCAGGAGCTTTCATCCAGATCACAAAATGACCAGTGGACCATATCAACCAGATCACTCTTGTCTGCATGCTTGCAGACCTCATCAAAAACCTGTCTAGAGGCGTAGATGGTACATACTACATTTAGAGAAGATGCAGTGGGACTGCCCAAATAGATCATGCTTATCCAGGTGCACATGAATTCTAGCCTGTATTACAGTTTCTACTGTTTTGCCTGCTACTGATGTTAGGTTTGCCAGCTTTTAATCTTTTCCATCATGTCACCTCATTTACCCCCTGGAATCTTTTTTAGAGATTGGTGTCACATTGCCACTGTCCAGACCCCAGGCACATAGCAAGTGTGAAGAGAAAGGTAGGTCCATTAGTAGGTTCTTGCTCAGTGCTCAATACTACCTTAAAAAACTCAGATGTCTGCAGATTTGTTACTCTGCCTAGTTTGGTTTATAGCCTTTCCCAGTTAGCACACTTTCAGGAAGAGTCTTTGCTGACTCTCAGAAAGAAGGGTTCAAGTATGGGGATCATCAGCTATTCCAGTGAACATATGCAAACAGATCATTTAGGTTCTCTGGAAACATTTTGGCCTCTCCTCTTTTTTTACTCTGAAATTGTCCTTTGATCTGTCAGACTCCAGTGGGCTTCTTGGTCCTGATTTAATATTAGTCTGGATTTGTTTTGTGAGTTGCTACTCACAGTTTTTATTGTTCTTTCCCTGTGCTTTCCGTTAATATGTTGGTTTATGATCCTTTCTGTGGTTTTGGATTTGGAGAAGACTTAAACTTCTGATTTCTAATAATCTCTGTGGTAAGGTTATTGTGCCCATTTCCTTTTGCCAGTTCTGAAGACTTTAGCAGATGGCATACACTGCTGCTGTGCTGTGCATCGTTCAGGAAGTTCAGCTCCACCAGTAAAAATTTGCTGTTTCTAGCACCTACCTTTCATTTCCTCGACACAAGCTTTCTCACTGCTCTGTCTCTCTCCCTTTTGAAACTGGGTGCAGCTGCTCTGAATGCTTGGCCTCTCTCAAGCCTCTGGGAATTCTGAATGCAAACACAGGAACAGAAACCAGGAGCTGAAGGCGTAGATCGAGATCCTGTACATAAATGAGGACCAAATGAGGGGTTGCATCTATTCCATGGCGTCCATGTCCAACTGCTCTGTGAAGCAGTATTGATGCAGTCTAATGTAGTCTGTGTTACATAACAATGCTGCAGTGTCCAGACAACATGGAGCTTACCTGAAGTACACTGCTGGTAATATTTCCCACCTCTTTGCCCATCTGATCATTCTCAACATGCTCTCTCTGTCCTTCTGGTCAGGCAGGCAAGCAGCAGACTCAGGAACTACATATGCTTAAAGCTGACATTTTGGTGCACTGGAATTCTGTGCCACCTGCTGGGTTCCTATTTTGTTTACTTGATCTGATTATAAGATCTCATTAATAAATTTCATTATCCTGTTATCAGCAGAGGTGACTCTTATCTTTTCTGAATATTTTATATTCTGGTAGTAAAATGTCCTGCATGTGTGTATCATGTCATTGCCTTTGTCTAAGACCCAACATTTGATTTCCCTCCACTTATTCATTGGATATTTAACATTGTTATAGAGGTATGTGTTGTTCTGGAGTTTGTTTCCTCCTGCATTCCCCATTTGAAAAGTATTTTATTTGTTTTCTTATTTTATTATTATTTTATTTGGTTTTAAATTTTTTTCATTTGTATTCTTGTTTTTGCTCTCTGGCCTCTCCTGAACTCAGAAAGGCACAATTTTCAAACCTTTGCTGATGGCATACTGAACTGTGAGTTCCCCACTTCCTGCTGCTAGTCAGTTTATATCTTAAACAATCACAACCTTTAAACACCAGCAGTTTAGACCTCAGTGAGTGCACTGTTTCTGTACAGACTCTTTTTATCTCAGAAGAACTCCCAAGCTCAGGTCAATCTGGAATTTTTTCCTTTAAACCATTCTCTCATCTAGTTGTTGAAAGTTTGCTCCTTCCTGGTCAAACATAAGGCAGTGAGGGCATTTTAGAGATTGCTATTAGTCAGGGATGAATTTTACCTCCAAAACATGTGAGGCCCAAAACTACAGGCTCTTTCCCAGCACTTTTAGGAAATTGTTCTACTTTGCATGTTTAAAGAACAACAACAACAACAACAACAACAACAAAACAAACTCAAACCAACAAAAAACAAAAAAAACAAAACAAAAAAAAAAAAAACCTTTCTAATTTAAAATTAAAAGCTCTTCTACCTGATTTGATTTTTATTTGCTTAAAAAGCATTTTCCAAATGATAACAGTTTTTCTTTTAAATCATTCCTTCAAATCATGTTTTTTGCAACAAATGCAATGTGGTTGCAAAATATCATCTTATTTGCCAGTTCCCACAATCATAACTTGAGTAATAATCTCACACTGACACAGTGACAAGGGAGAACAACTTTTGAGGAAATTGAGCATATAAACTCTGCCAGTAGACCTACTAAACCAAGGCACACTTTCTGTTGAAAATACAGAGTATAGATGTCAGAGACCCTTTTTTAAAATGCTACAGAAGAGTATCATTTGCCACTTTACAATTTTAAGCAGTTGTCTCAATGTTAAAGTACGGCTTATATTATTTTGTCATTGATCCAGAAGCACACAGAGATCCTAGCAGGAGTCAAAGCCAAACCAACACCCAAAGAAAGACATTCCTTGCTATCAACAAACATGCAACATGCATGTGTCCATACTCCTTTCTTTGTCTTATTTCCCAAACCTGTTTCTAGTATTCCAGTGGCCATGAATATGAACATTTGAATATGCATCAGGGCAGAGCCAGAGGCAGCACTACAGAAGTTGTAGTCTGACTACTGTCACATTTGAGAAAAAAAAAAGGAGGCTGATATTAGAAAAAAGATCTATAATTCCTTTTATTATTTCTGGAAGTTATCTACCACATGCAGTAAAAGAAACAGAGCAGTCTCTAAAATGCTATAATAACATCTAGGTATTTATTATGAACAGTGACACTTAAAGAGAATCAAATGTAAGGGACCCTAGCAAAAATAAACGCTTCCAGCACAATAAAAGCCTCAAAACTTTGAAACTTGTGCCAAAGATTCATACAGAGGTTGTAGAAGAAATGTAAGAAATACATATAAACTCAGCTGAGAGAACATTTGATTCCATCTTAAGTTTACTGTGCAACACAACAGTTTCACAATATGCTGAAAGGTTAGGCCACTGCAACTGGGAACAGGAAATCTATAGCAACAACAGAGAAAAGCCATCTTTGTGGCTTTTATTTGTGTTCCCTTTTTGCTAAAAGCAAAATATTCTTTGATGTTTAAAAATAACTAAGTCCTCGATATCCATTTAAAAAAAAACAAGGCAGCAAACACAGTAAGTGTCCATGAAGAAAAGATCATCCAGATGAAGTTAATGCAAAGCTAAATTGAAGTTACAGCCCAAAGACCTCTCTGGGTACAGTCTGTCTTTACCCAAATCAGTTGCTGAATGCCTGTCACCTCCCCTTTGCATTTCAGTGACTTTTTTCATAGCCATGCATGGGATCAGCTCCATCAAACTAAACTTCTGTATCTGTCAAAAAATAATTATTTGGCTTTTAGCTGCTTTTATGGTAAAAGGTGCAGTTTTCCAACTTTCTTCTCCATTAAACTACCTTTAAACATATCCATGGCTGATATTTTATATGATTAGCAGGCACTTTACACCAATCAGAACCATGTTCTAACATTAAATTTAGCAGCAGTCTAGGTAGCACTGAAATTTTTGTCTGCTGGCTGCTTTGTGGGTACCATCACTTTCTTGGAGAGAGTTCTCTCCCCCAGGAAAAAACTGCCCCTGTAACTCTTGTAAGCCTTGGCTGTTGGGTTTGGTTTGGTTGATTTTTTTTTCCTGTAAGGACTTAGGTATTGAAGCACCCATGTTGCAAGGATAAAAATATAATAAATAACTAGTGATCCCTGTTCAGATGTCCCAGTTTCAAGGTCATTGCTGGAGGAAGAGGAGAAAAGGAGATGTTGCCATTTCCAGAACCTCTTCCTACTCTCATGAGATGCTGTAGGTAGCAAATCCTTTTCCATCATTCCCTTTGTGCTCACTGACACATGTGGATGCACTCAGCCAGAAAAACTGGATTACAATGTGTTGAATGTAAAAGGAGGAGGGTTGCTCATGCAAAGCATCTATTTAATGTGGTGAGCACAGAGGTGGGGGGAGATTTACTGATAAGACAGGTGTTGACACTTTCTACAGGCATTTCTATTGTTAAAAACATATGGGCATAAGGGGAAAAAATTATCTGTTGATAAGCAACAAAGACTCCTGCTAGAAATACAAGGCTCTTAGTCATGATGTTGGCACCTTGAAAGGTTTTTTGTTTGGAAAGGCAAAATAGTCTTCTTGGAAGCAAAAGGCTGCTGTACATTACTGTGAGCTCTGTGGTTGGGCCTCCTGTATCTGAAATTCTGTATTTGGTTATCTCTACAGGCATGGTTGAAATTTGCTCAGCCATTAGCCCTGCTTTGAAGTGAGCTGTAGGTATTCATGGGGATGTACAATGCTTGTGACTTGCAATACTGCTCAATGATTATGCTGAGTAATGGCTGCTGTGCAGCTCACATTAAATACAGAAGCCTCATTAATAAAGGATAAATCCTGTAAGAAGTAGGCTTTGGCATTGTTACAACTTTGAAAAGCTTTAATACAAACCCACAAACCAAATAAGAGAAAACTGTATTAGAGTTCCATATGTTATCACGTGACATACACCAAATCTCATTTTCCCTGCATTTTCTTTCAAAAACTTCGGCTGGTTGGTGGACTCACCAGGGCAGTATATTTTGTATCTCCTCCTACATTAATGTATAATAGAATTTAAGTGTAGGACATGTACATGAACCCAAAACTGAAACTTACAGGCACAGGCACCAATGCAAACTGCCATTTTTCCTGTTCTTGGGCATTCTTTAATTTTTGAGCCAAGATCAGGGTTTAAGTCTGCATTATCAAAGATAATATTTTATAAACCAAGAAACAAAAAAGGAGCTAGAATCAGAAGTGTGTATCTGAAAGCGTATGTTACATATGTTAAGATACCTTAGAGAACCCCCCCTCTATTAATACATGTATTTGTTGTTATATATGTGTGGTAAGTAGGATGCTGGTAATTTCAGAATTGCTGGTATGTGTTCAGAAAATATTCGCTGCATGGTATTAGTTTCAAAGTGAAACTACTACTAACTATTCCCAAACTGGGACAGTCAGTATATTAATAATAACACACATTTGGAAAGATTGATGAGAACAGAGGGTTCACACCTGCTTCTTGTTTTATTTTAAAAGAGACACACCATCCCATCACATATTTAATTTTAGTTTCAATAGCTTGCTTTTGGATCAAGCTCACCAGTGGGGAATTTCTGCTTCCCATTTGTGGAGACTTTAAAGCTTTGCTCTTCCTGAAAATGAATTATTTCTGGTAACACAGATTTGATTTTACTATAGATTCCTCTCTTCCTGAACCTGATTTCTGATTTTTCAAATAGTTCCTGCCTTGGAAGCTATGTGTTGCTCTGCAGTTTCCAGCAGGAGAGAACATTTGTTAACTTGCAGGTGTTTGTTTTTGTTCAGTGCATTTCCACTCGATTCCCAGCCTGGCATACCCTCAAATCTTGTGTCCCCAAGTGTACACATTCCTACATGATGGGCACACTGGAAGTATATAAAATAGACTGCACATTGCATTTCCCATCTTTATGTAAATTTAGTATTTCTTTCCCTGAACAATGGCTCTTCCAAGCCTAATAAAAATAGATTTTCCTAGAAAAAAAAACTTTTTCTTTTTTTTTTTTTTTTTCTTGTGACTTTGCAAATCTTTTTTTAAAATAGTTGGAGCTTGAGCTATACAGCCTGTCCAGGTAAGTATTGAATCAGACAGCATGTAGCTATAAACTTAACTTCATTTCAAATAGCTTCTATCAGTTTCCCTTCTTTCTCTTTTCCTCCTTCAGGGCAGCTAGTTCTCGCCATGTACGTGTTTTTACTTTTGGTTTTTGTAACTTCCTGCAGCCACCCGCGGAATTTTCTCAGCAGCAGTTAGTGCGCAGTGCCAGCCCCGGCAAGGACGGGTCAGAAAATTCCATTTCAGCAGCCCCTGCCTCGGGGATGGCACCTGGCCCCGCGGCCAAGGGGGATCGAGTGTCGCAGCGTCATGTGCATTATTTGTACCATTTAAACTATTTTACTTCAGTGTGTTTGTTAATTTTATTCTATTCACCTCTTGCCTTTTCTTCCCTTCTGCCAGTTACGCGTTCCCTTTTTTCCCCCAACGGAGCTTCTAAGTTTTTTGTGGGGTTTTTTGGGCGGGTTATGTGTTTAGTTTTAACTTTAATGACCACGCGACGATTCGATCTGCTTGTCCAGCTTTTCTGCGGGTTTTCCCCCCTTAAAAAAAATTTAAGTTCTTTTTTTTTTTTTTCCGTTTACTTTTCCTCTTTTTCCTCTCCCTCCTCGCCTTTTCCCTTCATCCTCGCCCTCACGTTTTCGCTCGCGACTTCACTTCCCCCTCTGAGCCGCGCTCCCGCCGGGCCGGCCCCGCCTCGCGCCAACCTCGGGGGCCGCTTTCCTCCTGGCAACAAGTGACGCG